>BRDA01075643.1:10493-25921 GCA_036984385.1 Crenuchus spilurus | reverse complement strand
GTGTGTGTGTGTGTGTGTGTGTGTGTCTCTGCTCCTACTCTGTCCGGTCTTCGGTCTTTCTGCATAAGTGAGTGAGGGCAAAGCCCATCCTGCATGTTAAACACATCCTGCCCCCCACCTAAGCCACTGTCCTTCACTTGTTTCTCTCTCTCTCTGCCGCTTTCTCATTCTCCCGCTTGCTCGCTCGCCCGCAAATTACATTTTGGTACAGTGTGTGCAGGGGGAGTGTGTGTGCGTGTTGGGGGGTGCACATTCATATCTCATGTCTCATGGAGACTTGGTGCAAACTGTGTGTGTGTGTGTGTGTGTGTGTGTGTGTGTGTGTGTGTGTGTGTGTGTGTGTGTGTGTGTGTGTGTGCGCGCACATTCATTAGCTCAAAGGACAAAACCATTTATTTACTTCCTGAGGTTAAGATTAAGCTTAAGATTATAGTTGAAAAATTTTTTTTGCACTTAGACATCTGCCAAAGTTTTAGACACCTGAGAAAGTTAGGTCCAAGAAGCAGCACCGCAGTGACACTGACGTGGTGGTGGTGTGTTAGTGTGTGCTGAGGGGTCAGACAGCAGAGCTGCTGGAGATTTTAAGCACGGTCTACTTACAGTCCACTCTGTTACACACGCCTACCTTTGTGAACAGCAGAGTGCAATAGAGGTGATTTTACTGAAAGTACATTGATGATTCATAGAGATCATGCTCTTAGACCTGGAAATCAACGACTGCAGGATGACGACACAGTCAGTGGTGTTTTAATACTTTTAATAGTTTCTAAATCATGAGTTAATGTAGGTGTCAAGTTTTTGACACATAAATCTACACGGTATAAGTGATAGAATAACAATTCTTTGACCAGTACTGTACATATGAAAAATTAATGTGGGTCATATACCGTATGTGTCCTATCAGACATGATGGAGGGTTAGATAGAAATGCATTATGACCTTCAGCGTTTGTCCCCCTCTTGCCACTTTCCCTCCCTCCCTCTTGCTCACGCACACTCTTGCACACTCTCACACACTTTTTCTCTCACTCTCTCCTTTCTCTCTCACACTCTCTCTCCTTCTTTCTCTCATGCTACCTCTTTCCTCTCTCCATTGCGCTATCTCTCTCTTTCTCTCTCCCACCATCTCTGTCCTCTCGCGCTCTTCTTTCTCTCACGATATTTCTTTCCTTTTTCTGTTGCTCTCGCTCTCTCCTTTCTCTCTCATGTTCTCTCCTTCTCTCTCTCGCGTGCTCTCTCTCCTCTCCTTCCCTCTCCTTTCTCTCGCGCGCACTCTCTCCTTTCTCTCTCTCGCGCGCACTCTCTCCTTTCTCTCTCTCTCGCGCGCACTCTCTCCTTTCTCGCGTTCTCTCTATCCTCTCCTTCTTTCTGTCACACTCTCTCCTTCTCTCTCTCTTGAGACATGCTGGAGGGCTGTACTGTGTATCGATTGGGACAAACCGTTCTTTAAGTCACAGGCCTGAATCGAATACATTAAAATAAATTGTCATTATCTGTGCCCTTGTGATCTAAAGAGAGATCATCTGCATTTTATTGGGGACGATTTCATGCATTTGATAATGGCTCAAACACACCAAGAGAATACAAAGTCTGTGTATTGACCACATTTTAGAGAGATGTGTTTAAACATTGGAGGTGAAGCATTTGGTTTTCATCCTTTCCTTGATGTGTCCATTCCCAACACTGCCGCTCGTCCTGCCTGTTGCATTGTCTTTGCTCTTTTGAATACTGTGTTAAGGAATGCATAAAATTTGCTTCCTTGTGCCTCGGGAGGATGAGCTCATTTAGCTCTGCAGTTGCAGGACATACCCCAGCATGCACACACCGCCAGCCAAACGGCTCTCACGACTTCTGTAACAGGATCAAACCTCCAGCCCTGCACTAGTGAGACCGCTGCTTGCATAGTTGGAGATGCATGCCACCCTCCCATCCCACCGAATGCTCTGAAACACAACACGCCAGTTCCCCTAACCCAATCCAGTGCTCGCTGCATGGTAATGGCCTTCAAGAATCTTCTAGCTTAGCTAGATTTGACTTGATGGTCACGTTGATATCCCAAACTTCTCCATTCTCCCTTTAGTCCCGTTCCCTCCAACACAATCCCTCAGTTTATCATCATTGGCTGTTTACTCATCCGTACTCCCTCTCTCCGCTAACAGTGTTCCACACTAGGTTTCATTGTTGCAGAAGACGGCGAAAAAAAAAACGTTTCGCATTGTTGCCTCCATTAATGCTGGAATGTGTGGAGTTAGCGAGAGAAGCCAGTATGTAAAACCTCATGATTCCCTCGTCATGAAGCCTCTAGAGGAGAGAACATCCACTCTAACCCTTTTCTCACCCCTTTCCTCATGTTTTATGTTGTAGTTACTTCTGTGCTAGTTTTGCTCTGCACAGCAGTTCCAGGCTTTGCTATCTTGACTGTCATCTTAGAAGTGGACTAAATTATTCATCGTCTCTACTAAACACTAGTGCACCCAAGAAAAATTCTTAAGCTTTTTACTAAATGGTGTTGATAGAACTGACCTGATGTGTCAAACCTGGAACTGTTGTAGAATTAGTGTCAAGATTAATCTCCATGTAGATTTCATTGTCAGTAGCTGAGCTCTGAGAGTCATGTGATTAAATGTGAATAATATCCAGATGTAGTTGGCAATGACATTTTTCTACTTTTCTTTGTCTGTCCATGCCTCCCTCCTCTTCTATGTCCCTCCCTCCTTCTTCCATTAGATCCTCCTTCCACCACCGCTATGCCTCCCACAACCCCTGTGCTCCTCCTAAACACCGGCATCTCTGTAACAGCGCCTGGCAATAAGCAGAGGGCGCTCTTCACCTCTCCCACCCTGGCTCCACTTCACGAAGGCAACCTGGGCACCATAGTGGGCGGGGCGGTGGGCGGAGCGCTTTTTCTGTTGCTGCTGCTGGTGCTAGGTGGGGTTTACTACCAGCGGCAGCGGCGGACCTTCCGCGGCGACTATTACACCAAGCAGTACCTCGGACCGTCGGACATGCAGAAAACGCCACAGCCCCAAGAGCTGCAGCAGGTCTACAGCAACGAGACGGGCCGGGCAAGCCCTGATTCCAAACTCAAACCCAGCCACGACGGCAACGGCACCATCTACCCAGACAAGGATCGGGAAGAGTGGGGCGACTTCGATCGAGAGAGATCCCCGAACGGTCGCAGCAGAGCCATAAGAGAGGCCAACGCTCAACAAAACTACCACAACCACCATCAGAGCTACCACTCCAACCCCCACCCTCATCCCCACCCGAACCACCCACACAGCTTCCACCCCAACCAACACAACCACAGGAGCTCCCTCCAGCCTGAGAATCGCAGGTACCCCACTCCGCAAACAGTGGGCAATGGCTCCCCCTACCTGCCAGAGGACTGCTATGACAATGACTATGTCTCGCACACGGATGGCTCCATGATCTCCCGGCGGGAGTGGTACGTCTAAGACGGCAGCAAGAAAGGACTGCAAAAGAAAGCGAGTGTAGAGCTAGGAAATTATTAGAAAAGCACCTTCTTATTTTCTCCCCTGTAGTTTACACCCTCTCCTTGGCATGACCTGGGGACCAAGTGTAAAAGAATATTATGAACAACATGGTCTTACCAAAAAATAAATAAATAGGATGGCAGTGATGCCAATAGGGATGTAAGTTCTATGTAGCTTTATATCTAGTGAATCAGATATTTCAATCAGTCTGTAATTCTCCGTTTTTCGAAAGTGGAGAGGGGAAGATGGGGGGGAAAGAGAGCTTTTCAGATGGATGAGTGTTTCAAATGGCACCGGCGTGATGGACGAGTTCCCATCAGTTGCGTGAACTTTCAGTAATCTCATCATTCTAATGGAAACAGAAATTAGCTCCTGTCAACAGGGTGGCGGTTTCCATGCCAACGTTTAATTCTCTTCCCCAGGCATTCAGAGCGGCAAGAGGGAGGGGGCGGGGCTAGACGGGGCTGGAGTGCACTGAAGCACGAGAGAGCCAGACGTGGAGAGGACGACTGCGGCACAGGGGAGCCTTTATTCAGGTGTTCATATGTTGTGTTGAATCACTCCAGTGTTCAGAAGTCTGTGGAGCTCTTGATTTATCCCAGACAGTGTTAATGCTGATCCAAATCAACTAACAGCCATTGGTTAAGTATCGTTTAAATCAAGTTTGGTGCCTTTTTCTATGTGTGTGTGTGTGACAGCTTGTTTTGTGTATGACTGTACAGTCTTTGTGTAAATTGGTGTTTAACCTCCACAGTATACTGGATGGATCAGCAGTGCAATAGGGTTCTACTATGGGTTCAGATTTCACACAGTCTCAGTGGGCCATTACAGCCCTCGTATTTGTCGTTTGGCTGATATGAATGACCAGGTCAAGTGAAGAGTAATAATTCTGAGGTTTATTATGGCTGTGTTTAGGTCAGGGAGATGATAGCAGTGCCTTATTGAGGAGGTGCGAATCATTTATAGTGGCATTCTAAAGGCATTGGTGATCATTTATCTGTGAAATGAGTAACTGACTTGTACATTCTGCACCCACAAATGTGAGGTTGGAGAAGCTTTTACACTTTGGCAAGAATCCTATTCAACCAAATCAAAGACTGTGAAAGAAAATCAAATCGGCATCAAAGAAAAATCAAACCTCATGTTTGTTGAGTGTAAAACCACATAAAATGATGTCATGATTGAGTAATTTGTTATAGCTTGAGCCGTGAAAATCACATTGGACCATCAAATGAGCCTTTATTTTTAAAACTAGAATTTTTCATTTTCACTGTAATCGCAGGTAAAATGTTTTGGATAACCATGCAAGGTCACATATTTAAGGATGGGGGGCGCTAAAGATGTTGTGTAACTCCAAAGCCAAACGAATGCACCAAAAGCTGAACCGTGTCCCAGGGTTGAGTGAGCTGTGCATCGCCAAAACACAATGCTACATCATAGCTACTAGGCTTCCCAAGAGAGCCATTACTAATGCCTCCGTCCTGCGCATGTTGAGTGACTCTAGACTATAGACTGGGGATATTTCTGGAGATTTGCTACCCCCAAATGTCACTTTCCTTATAAAATTTGGTATTTGAGGGTAATTTCCTTCAATTGGGCCCAAGCTATAGCAATTTACATTGACCTAAAAAGCTATTGCTAGTCCAACGGTGTGATGTTTTACTGGACAGGGATAAAGCTTAGTCCTGGACTGAATCTTCTTTTCCATGGACAGCTTCCATTCTAGTCCAAAATTGGGCTTAATCCCTGTCTGGGAAACTGTCCCACCAAATAAATGGCATTTAAAATGAATACATTTTTTGACAAACACTATAATGTTCACTACAGTTTTTCATTAGGTTGAATATTCTAGCAAGTTATGAGCTGAACATGGATTGGTCAGTTGAATAACTGCCCAGTTCAGGTTTGTATGGGAGCATTACTTCTATTTGCCTTTGCCACTTTGAAAAGCCTTTTTTGTGCCATTGCTTGTATGATTGCTTTTTTTGTTCTTGAATAGCCAGACAATAGCATCACTTTTGCTCAGACTATGACATTTGTGACACTTGAGTTACAAAACACAAGAAAACAGTTTTTTTGTTTTGTGTTGTTTTTTTTTGTAAAAAATGATCGTTTGTGTACATTGTGAGGAAGTAGAGGTCATGCAAATGAACAGAAGACTAAGGTGGGTGCTGTGTGTGTGTGTGTGTGTGTATGTATGTGGCTGTTGACAAAGTCTTTCTTTTTGTCTCTTTGTTTCTCATGTATAAAGGCTGAGAATTGACAATGGGGCACATTAGAGCACACCTGCCACTTCACTGTATGTGTGTTCAGTCCTGTTCACTTTTCTTGACCACTCACTCTTCTCCAGAGCATCTTGTTCACCTATATATATATTTTTCTTTTTGTACAGAAGAGCTACTGTAAAAAAAAGTAAATGTTATAAATGAAAACTGAAAGGAAGCAGATAGCTGAAATGAACTGTATGGACAGTACGGAGCATTATTTTGTAAAATCAACTTTTGGGATACATTTTGTTTTGAAATAAAGCACCTTTTTTCTGTGACGTCTCGACTTTCTTAATTGGTGCATGTTTGCATTCTTCTGTGAGTGGTGATATGTGCTTGTTTTTGTATATTTTAGGATAAAACAACCAAGATCTGAGGAAACTGGCCTAACCAGCCTTCTCAGGACCCCAGCGGCATGGTCCTGAATATGAAAAGTGCTATTTTACAAAAGCTTCCATGTTATGATTAAAATATGTGTCTTGAACATCACCTCAAACATTTCATAAGGTTGGAGACTACAGAGCAAGGAATTTGAGACCGTTCTTCTTTACAGAATTTCTACAGATTGACCCGGTTCCTACAGTACTCTCCACTTTTAGAGCACCCCTTAGATTTTGTAAGGGATTTAAATGAAATGTAAAGCATAGATTGTCTTCAATAAGCCATTTTTGTGCTTATCTGAACATTTTCTTTGGGCCATTGTCCTACAGAAGACCCAATAATGACCCATTTTTAATTTCTTGGCAGAGGCTGACAGAATTGTCTTTGAATCCACTGGAGTCCATTATGCCATATATACCTTAAAGAAGGTTTTTTTTCACTAGTCATCTTTCCTTTTGCACCAAAATCATTTTGTCTGTCCATAGCACAAGGTTCCTGTAAGGAACTCTGGGAATGTGATGGCTAAATGAGTGGAAATTCTTTTTCTAGAACACCATTTCAGTGTCTTAGCCTTGAGCTAGTATCTGGTGGTAGTTTTGCAGACTTCGTGACATTTGGGTCTTGTCCAGTTTGACTGGACTTTATATAGACATTCACTAATTTATGAAGGTCACCATACTTTTATTTAAATAGTGTTCTCATCTTTCCCATGTTGAAGGCTGACATCTGATATCTCCCAGTGAAACAGGAACTTGTGGATTACTGCTTGAAAGTTGCTAAACACACTATTTAGTTTAAATGATAATATACATGGAAAAATGCTTCAGTTACATTCATTTCTAAGAGTACATTTTTCCTTTAATTTTCTCAGAATGAATTTGCTGGTTTGTAGGTTTAGTGGTTTAAAAATGCTGGCCTGACTTTTCATTGTGCAAAAATTGGCCAATAGAAATGCACCAAATGACTTGAAATCGTGTCTTTTACATTGACGTCTTCTCCTGGAAAGTGTATGGGACATATTCTTATTATACAAATGAAGTTGCATATATCCAACGCATATGGGACATAATGTATGCATCTTTGCAACAGAAAAAGTGCACTTGTACAAAAATATAAGGCTGTTTGAGGTACGGTGCATTTCCCTCTGGACAGATCCTCGCTGCAGGGACGAGCTCCACTCGCAGTCTATAGTATTTAACCTACTTCATCTCAGCACCGTCACGAAGGCTTCCTTTTACCACCTCTGTTGGAAACTCATACATATTTCCTGAGAAAGCCTGTGGCGGAGAGCTTACACTGGCCCAGGGCTAAACGTCCTCTCCAAACAGCCTTGGAGAGAGCACTTAAGCCCGGGATAATACGGACATGCTTGGAGCTGTGTTTGCACTGCTGTTCTCCAGATCCGTTTCCACAGGAACTGCAGCAGGGTCAAGGGATTCGGGGGGGATCAGGCTCAGAAGCAGACTCAGTGGTGGGCCTAAATGGTCGTTTGAGAAGCTGTTGATGTTCCACAACCCTTACCACTTCCTTCTCACTTTTCATTACCATGTGAGAGAGAAGTGTGGCTGTTAGCCTCCAGGTAATGCAAGAATTCAGACAAAAGTTTACAATTTACAGTTTGTGTAGTTGATCAATCAGTACGTTATGTCCAAATATGCAAATGCCAGATACTTTTGAAGGTCTTGTAAAGTCTATCATGGGTCTATTTTGGTGGCATGTGAAGAAACATTTGCCATAAGTGCCTTGATTGGGCTGCATTTGGGTCAGTGGTTCCACCTCACAGCTTGGAAAGTATCTGCTACTAACAGGAGTGTTGGACAGGATATAAGGGTGGACCTGCCTACCCAGGGCACCGGTACAGTGGGGGGAGGGAGAGGAGGCTCTGTGACCAGAGTCCAAAATTTAGTACTACATCCCTGGCTCCTAACATCTTGATGCCAGGTCTTGTAGAGTCTGACAGAGTGGCATGTGCAGGACCAACAGCATATTAGCCATCTTAGCAAATTGGTTTTAATGTTATGGCGGATGTCAGTCTGGGCTAGTTTTTGCTTGACTTTTTCCTGCCCTCTGATTGGCTGTTGCAAATGTGAGTTTGGTACAATGGCTTTGTGCTCCAAGAGCTGCCTCGGAAACCCCACCCAACCCTTCAGCCTCCCTTTCAGGCCTTTGACACTGTCCCCATAGCAACAGACTCCTCTATGGCTTCCTGATGGAGGGCTCCTTCCCATGAGGCATACCTGCACTTGCCTTGTTTCTCTTTCCATCAAAGAAGAACAAGAGGGCCAATGAAAGAGTAGAGAATGGGGCTAATTCAGAGTGGGGGAAAGAAAGGATGGATGTGGATTGAGAAGCTGTGAGTGCAGAGTGAGTGAGAGAGCCTGTGAAAGGGGGGGGGGCGGGGTAGAGCAAGGTTAAAAGGATGGTTGAGGGACGGAGCGATGAGCGCATAGATTTGTGGAGGTGAAATGGACCATTATGGATTCCTCCTGTAAAATATGGTCACTTTACAGCGGCATGATCCATCAATGTGACCATTTAAAATATTTTACAGGCTGTATATCATTATGATGGTGGACTCTGTAGAAAAGCTGTGACCATAGCTATGAACTTGCATTGGGACCATTTCTGCCAGGCTGTTATTTTGCCCCCCACAGTATAGACTGAACATTCTTGAGTTCTTAAATCCACTATATGTCCAAATGTTTGTGGACGCCCCTTCTAATGTACTTGAAGTTGATACAGATGTACAAATGCAAACACAGCTTGTCTAGTCCCTGTGGAGAAGTACTGCCAATAGAATTCTCTGGAAAACCTACTGGCACCATGTCTAATGGCAGGTGTGGGCTAGAGGGGTATAAAGCCCCCCAGCATTGAGCTGTGGAACAACTGTTCTCTGCTCCATCCAGCACTTTTGGGATAAGTTGGGGGTGAGGTGGTGGTGGTGATCTAACATCTTTTCCTCACTAACACCGAATGCAATCAAATCCTCACAGCAATACTCCAAACTCTAGTAGAAAGCATTCCTTGGACAGTCCAACAAAAGCAGGATAAATTCTTTAATGTAATTAATTTTTGAACAGGTGTCCCAATACTTAGTTCCTGCAAAAAGCAGGAATCTGTAACGAACCTTTGCATTATAAGGATGTTCTTCACACTCATTTAATAAAAGAACCCATCATTGAATAGTTGTGTAGGGAGCAAAACCTGGACCAGCAAAAGGTTGGAGATGCACACTTGGGACCAAATGCCCTTGAGCAAGACACCTAACCCCCAACTGCTCGCCAGGCTCTTGTGGCAAATGGGGGTGCCCACCACTCCAGGATCATAGTTCTTTCTACTTGTGTGACATCTCTTCATGGGTGAGATAAAGGTGGAGGTGAAACTCCTGTCTTCTTCCTGCTGTATGTTCATTCTTATTATTTACTTTGCCTCCCATTACATTAACTCACGACTCGATTCAGAGATACACTACATGTCCAAATGTTTGTGGACACCATTTCTAATGAATGCATTCAACTACTATAAGTTGATGTACAAATGCACAAACAGCTTGAAGAATAGGACATAAAATAAGACTAAACATGAACCTGTTTGTACCATGTCTAATGCCAGGCGTGGGCTAGAGGGCATAGCATTAAGCTGTGGAGCAGTGGAAGTGTGTTCTCTGCTCCATCCATTACTTTTGTCATGAGTTGGTTGTGGTGATCATCCAACATCGTGACGTCACTCTTGCTGAATGCCCCCAAATCCCTGGACAGTAGAGATTCCAAAAGAGCAGCATAGAATCCTTTAATACCTTTGTTTTTGGAACAATGAATGAACGGGTGTCCCAATACTTTTGCCCAAATATTTTACATAGGGAACATGTGGTTGTTCTATGACACTGCTCTGAAGAACCCTTTCGGCACCTTTATTTTTAAGACTCCAGATGCACTGGAGTGCCCTAACGTCTGCAAATATGGAAGTATCTCCTGGTCGTGGTGGTAGTATTTGTGGATCCGTCAGCTGTTTCTCAAGAGAGGAGGTTAATTGTATCCTAGCGGCAGCCCTCTGGAGTAAAGCTCTCTAGATAAACGTGAGCACAGACGCTGGTGTCCCCTCTTGTGTTTGTGGTTGGGTTTTTGGGACTCATTGGTTCAGCATGTTACCCGTTCCAGGGCCGTACTGTAGTTTACTGTGTGCCTCTCTAATGGCTAAGTGGCTTTTCATTAGAAAACAGGTACAGCTAGTAAGACTTGAGGTCAGGAGAAAAGACCACATTGTTTATTACTTCATGAGACCTTTTAAACATCCTTGGTTTAGGTATACAAATTGTTTCTGAAAGCCAGAATATTTAACTCACCCAGGAGATCCAGTTATTTCCTGTTGAATTCCACTGTATTATCAGAACTAATAAACAGTTTGGTCACTTCAGTGAAGTGGAGACAGCATGCAGGGTGGGGTTTGGCTCCCATAACACTGTCAGACGTGAGAATACTGCTGTATTCCCATGAGATTTACGTATGAAGTTACATTTACCACATTTAGCCGAGGCTCTTATCCAGAAAGACTTATGTTGTCCAGCCAGAAGAGTATCTCTTACTAATACAAATAGATTACCCTTAAAGTCAAGAGTCAGTGCTGATGGCTAGATAGAAGATGCAATGCAAAGAACAATTTGTTCTACTAATGCATCTCCAAAAATGTGAAAAGTTTATGTTCATAATTAAATTTTTTATCTTATCTTAAAGAAAAATTTTAGGTTCATTACACGTAAAGTGACTGTTGAGGTAAAAATTGAGGGAACCACGTTGAAAGCTTTAACAATTGATTTTTTAAATATAAATTTTGCTAGTTTTCTCTCTTTCCCAATGTGGTAGTAGCCAATTAACCCAACCCATTAGTGGCTCCCCCCATCACTTTGCACTGTCCCTGACTCTAGGAGGGTGAAGACATGCATATGCCTCCTCTGTTGCGTGTGATGCAACCATCGCCTCTTTTCGAACTACCACTTGATACACCGTCCCTGGGGAACCAATGCGCTCGGAGGAAAGCGCAGGGTCTCTAGTTTCAAATGGATCAGCAGACGCCTGAGCCAGCGGACATTGCAATGTGTGAGTGATAGACAGAGTGAGAGTGCCATCTACCTGTCCAGAGAGAGCACTGCCAATTTTTGCTCTCTTGGGCCCCGGCTGTTGATGGCAAACAGAATGACCGGGATTCGACTCACGATCCTCTGGTCATAGTGTCAGCGTCTTAGCCTGCTGAGCAACTCGGGGCTCCCTAACAATTGATTTTTAGTAACTTTATTTCTTGCATGTAGTCATCTAAGGATCCATTTAGGGTGACTGGACATTAAGTTGACTCTTAGTTGCCCATTAAATGCAAAGTTAAGCATCCATCAAGTATCAAAACCAGCTTCTCCAAATAAAGTGTTACCGGTTTTATTATCCATGTGACATCAAGTGAATTCTGCCTATGCAGCATCTTTTAATGAGTTCATATGAGAATATTAGTGCCAGTACTGATCCACTATACCAGATCTCGTTGGGCAGTGTGGACAGTGTACTCAGCTATGAACTCTATGTAGGCAAGTTTGTAAAAGACGAGGTGTAGAGATAATCTGGACATCTGGTCCAAACAAGAATTGTGTGATACTGCTCATCCCTCTTGATTGAGTCTCTCCATCTGTTCTTCAGTAATTCCAGTGGTTGACCTCTCACCTTCAACCTTATTCCTCCTCCTCTTTGTTTACTATGGGCCGATAAACTGCATCCCTTCGCCTAAGAGTGTCTGCTTCTCCTTATCCAGCCTGGTGACCTGGTTTTGGGTGGCTGTGTTCCACTGAATGATTTCTGGCCTTGTTTTTTTTTTTTTTTTTTGCGCCTCAATCGCTGAGCACTCTAGAAACCTTTGGCCTACAGAGAAACGCCTCTGAGAGCAGTAAATGAGTTTCACAGTAATTAAGAGTCAGTCACGAGTACAGAAACCCAATCTGGTCCAAGTGAGAGAACCCCCTGCATTCTCTCCAATATGGCTGTCAGGTTGCAGCCAGCAAAGCCTCGTGTAACATTTTACCAGAAATAATGGCTGTGCTTCCCCATCCAGCTCTGATATCTGATGCTGATCCTCATGTATCTACTTGCACAGCTTTCAGAATGGACAGGTTTGCAGCTTCACCATTCACTGTTTGAGCCCCAAATCAGACAGCCCGAGAGTGACACTTGATCCCTGTAATCAGACTTGAGAAAGCTTGCTGATCCAAGGCCTGTTCTTATGTCCCTACTCTAGCATGAACTTGCCTAATCCACTGTCACTCTAAACCAAATTTCACCTAGGCTTAGTCAACTCACGCTAAAGCTGGTTGGTAAACATCTCTCAGTGCTGGTGGTATCTCTTCAAACGATAAGGTTCAGCTGGTAAAGCTCCAGGCTTAAAGCCACATCACCGTAATGGAGTTCCAAAAAGTCCCCTGAGCTCTAGTCAATAATCCTCGTTTGAGCAAAGGACTCTTTAAGAACTCCCAAATTGTTTTCTTCCTCTTGAAGAAGTGCTCTATTGCAGCGTTTTTAAGTAAACGACTCCCTAAAGAGCAAACTGGCCAAGGACAACAGTAAGCATGTGTCAGAAAGCTAATGTCTCTGAGCCACTCACTTGGCTTTGTCACAGTGAGGATATTAGCAAAACACTTTCATTCTGCTTTTATGCCACTCTTGATGGTCTCACTGTTGGCATTCTGTCCAAACGTTGGTGGACTCCACTTCTAATGAATGCATTCAGCTACTTTAAGTTGACACAGATGTACACACAGCTTGTCTAGTCCCTGTAGAGAAGCTGCCAATAGAATAGGACTAAACTATTGGCACCATGTTGAATGCCAGGTGTGGGCTAGAGGGCAAAGCATTGAGCTGTGTTCTCTGCTTCATCCAATACTTTTGGGACAAGTTGGGGATGAGTTGGTGATCATCCAGCATTCTGACCTCACTGACACTCTAATGGCTGAATGCAATCAAATCCTCACACCAGTTACTCTGACAAAACCATCATAAACTCCAGGATTTTGGATGGAACAATGAATGAATGAGCAGGTTTTTTTGGCCAGTTCTGCACACGTTTAGCGTTCATGTGAAAGCTCACTAGCCAACAACGTTATTAGTCATAGTACAAAAAACGCAAATTCAATCCAAGACATCAGCATCCAAAATGCACAAATCTGCTTTAATCCTGTTTTTATGGGACTCTTGATGTTTAGACTGATACTAATTCACCTTACAAACACACATCACCGAAGATATTAGCACAGTTGTAATGAAAGATTGGCTAAATCAATTGCAGCCACATGCTTAATCACTTTACGGGCATTAGCATCCAACACATACAAACAGTGCACAATGATTTGACTGGGGTGTAGATACTGCCCCACCTAAATGTGCTGCAGTTCCTCAGAGGAAAAGAAGAAAATGAAAGTAAACTATTGATTTTGTAGGGGGCCTTGTACAGGCGTTCCTTTCCTGAAGGGACCCCAAAGGACCAACGTTCATTCACCGGAGGAGCTAATTACTGCAACCCTTCAGGAAACCTAGTGCCTGGAGATATGTTCATTTTTCTGCAACTCTTGATTTTGTCACTGACTGGTGACACTGTCAAGAAATTTCCTTTAACAATAATTTAAAAGCTATTAGTCATGTCTCAAAGAGCAAAAGGAACCCGTTCTGTCTTACTCCACTGTTTAAGGACGTGGGTATCCAGTGCACAACAGCACATAACAGACAACTAAACTGAGCCTTTTAATGGAATTCTTACTGTTTTTGTCCTTTAATGATATTAGCATAGTGCTTCACCTCCAGTCCTACCACTGTTTAAATGACATTTTATTAATTGTTTAACTGAAGATTAAGTTAACATATCTTCTACAGAGAAAATGTTTAGAGTATCCAGGGCTATAATTATGCCGTTAGTTGTTTTTTCTTCCTGTGTGTGGAATTCAGCAAATAAATATGACATCAAAGCATTACTACTCAAACAGTATCAACATTAAAAAACAGGCTTGAAATCTGTCACTTAACAAGAAATAAACCTAAAATATTCACATTTGCAGCATTAAATCTACATAAAGTCCCTTTAGTGCTGTGCAGCTTGGGAGAAAAACTCTAATTTTGTTTTATTTTCAGCATTAAATTTAAGCATTAAATCATAAAACACATGTTCACTCTTTTGATAAGTGCATTTATTTATGTGACCTAATCTTAATAAATACACTAGACATCAAAAACAGTCACATAAAAAATGAGAATATCAAGAAAAACCACTTGTGTTCATAATTTAATAAAAAAAGTTAAATAATCATGTTTCTTTATCTATCTGTCTGTCTCCCACAAAGTGACACGTCAAGCAGGATTTAGTTGAGACTGTTTGAATAGTAATTTATTCAAATTAAAAATGAAATATTCTAATAATTTGAGATTCTTGATTTCATGAGCTTTAAATCACACTGATCAATATTTTAACAATAAAGGCTTGAAATATGTCAATTTATGTGGAATAAATATACAATATATGACACAAAGTGACTTTTTTCCACAATATTCTCATTTTTGGAGACAGGTTTGTAACATCTTATTTTCAGTTACAAATGATGTACAAACAAGTTTACAACTATATATACATTTATCTGAAAACACAGAAAAGCTATAAGGTTGGTCAACACACTGTGCGATTCCACACTCAGATTGTGTAGTTGGTGTGTTGGTTTGTGAGCAGCTGTAACCATCACATATCAACTGAACTGTAAAGGGGTCTTGTGACTCACTGTGGGGGGCCCATCTGTAGTAGAAGCCAGCCAGACAGCAAAATGATGGTCCACCCAACCCCCTTCCAGGGCCTGCCACCATCTCAGCTTATTGTTCCCTAATAGTGAAGCACAGTAATTCTCAGTGAAGTTAAACCTCCATAAAAATATCTTCAGTCTGAAATGAAGGAAACTCAAACCGAATATCCTTCGTGTGTGTGTGTGTGTGTGTGTGTGTGTGTGTGTGTGTGTGTGTGTGCGCGTCACCCAGCGATGGACTGGCGCCCTGTCCTGGGCTTAGTTGAATAGTGTAATGCCCTGCCCCGTGCCCAGTGAGTGGATAGGGGACTAACCATGACCCTGATAAGGATTAAGCAGGTGTGATAATGGATGGATTGATGGTGTGTGACGGAGATACTTAGGGCAGTGTGTGGTAGTTAGGTAGGTAATAGTGTGGACGAATTAGGAATAGTCCCAGTACCAATCAGGGGATAGGTGAGTGACCCGTGCCCCGTCC
>BRDA01075643.1:0-10388 GCA_036984385.1 Crenuchus spilurus | reverse complement strand
TATAGTAGTGTGTGTGTGTGTGTGTACACACGTGTACACGCAGGAGAGAGACAAGAGTTACAGGGTTTCCCCCATAGAACAGCACTATTTTGTTTGTAGCGTGTCTTCCTCTTGTTGTGGCAAAGTTCCATTTTGAAACTGAAAAGAAAATTTTGCTGCCCCAACATACTAGTGTCAAGTTGCATGTCTATGTGACATCATTTCTTTTGCATTTTGGTTTCTGAACACTCACAAGGCCACTGCATCCATGTGCCTGTGACTGAACCTTAAAATCTATTGACTTTTGTCCATCTGAAGATTTGCACTATTTGACCTCTGCACATTCTCTATATCACTCATCTCTGTGCTACGAGGCTACTACTAAGCTAATCTGAGCCACTTTGCTACTCATTTGAGAAGTAATTCACATAACGGATGTTATGTCATCAGATCATCAGTGAAATCTGCGCAATGTAAAGTCCAGAATTAACCTCTTAAATAGCCTAGACCTGGATCCAGCATTTATTCTTTACATGCACAGATTCATTACTATGTTATGTTAAATACAAACAGAGTAGTCATGTGATGCTGAAATCCTTTTTTTTTCTACTCATTTAATTTATTTCTGCCTATTATGCTTCATATAAACCATGAGCCACATCTCTTTGGGATAAGCATTTGAAAAACATTTCATGTTTGTTCAGTTTCTGTCCGGCTGAAGAGTGACCTCTAGTGGCACAAATCTGAGTGGCAAATTGAACCATCATAAAGTCCCTTCAGTGCTGTGCAGCTTGGAAAAAATGATTTCTGGGACACAAAAATCTACTCCTTTCAGCAGTAAATTATAAGCATGTGTTATATCACAATCATAATACACATTTTTGTGCTCATTTGAATGGTTCTTTTACGTTTTTATTTACTCAAGATTTGGATTAATCCTAATAAACGTAGTGGAGTTGAAGACATTACGTAACATGTAAAACCAAACATTTATCAAACCCTATCAGAAGTCCTGTAAACCCTTACCACCATGTGAGTATGTACAATGATCTCCAACATATTCTGTGAAATACCGGAAGCAGAATTCTCTGGAGCGATGGAGCTCTATTCAATACCTTTGGGATGAGCTAGACTAGAGTTTGTGATCCAGAACCAAACGTCCAACATCAATACCTGCCCTCACTAACGCTCTCATGGCTGAATGCATTCAAATCCTCAAAGTACATCTAGTGCAATACCTTCCCAAATCTAGGATCAATTCTGTCTAAATACCTTCAGAAATGAATAGGATTCAAGAAATGTAGCTGTACAGAGTATATCAGATCTTCAGCTTTTCTCTTGTTTCCCTGTGCTCTCCATTCATCACCATTATTCCACCTCTTAGGCTTTCCCTAGAGCCAAGTTTCAGAGAGGCATATATAAGCCCTTCAGGCTTTTATTGATCTGTATTGAAGAATGGTCATCCATAAATCTTGTTTTGTTCACCATTGAAGAGGCAGTGGCATCAGGTCTTCATTAATAACTGCATTTGACCATTAAAGGTCCTGTATTACAGTTCATTTCTTATTCACCAGTGTCTTATTCAGATTTCTCCATTCCACCTTAAATGTTGCAGCAGTCAGGCACTACTGACTGGTTTACCCTATCCCTGCATTATTTAAGGTGGAATGGAGAATTCTAATACTCACTCCAGCTCTCTCACACATACAGTTCTTATATGCATCTTATACCACTGCTGCTTCAGTTAAGGTGGAACAAAAAGTTGGACGCTGATGAAGTCTCACAGACAAGTTTTTAGAGATACAGACCCAGTCTATGAAAACAACCTCACTGCAATACAGCCAACATAGCACAATATGGCCAAAGCAGCACAAAAAAATAATAAAATGCACTTTCAATATTGTAATAATAATAATAAAAAAATCAAAATCCACTTTCCTATTTTCTGCTGCAGTCCAGGTTATTTTTGTGTAAATATAAAATGGCTGACCACAGTTCAAACTCATAGATGGAGTTACACCAGTGGGAGCCTTTGCTAAGTCTCTTATTATGCATTAAGAAGAGCCTGATCCTTAAATTTCATGTTTTCAGACCCAGATAGCCCACAAAACATCTGACTAGGTTTTATTTTTTCACAGTTTGTGGATTATTTAACAATCCACATACCTAAATACAGGTGTAAAAATACTGAAAACATTATTTTTTCATGCACATAATTATTTGTTTTGAATTGTCCTGTGATAATATTATTCTATCATAATTGTCCTTATAACTGCATTCCTGTTATTTGTGTATATGTCTTGATTTTATCCACATGCTAAAGTTTGGATTTAACTACATTTATTTAAGAGGGTCCTGGATCGTGTTGAAGATTGAAATGCCAGGTTATTTGTTGTGTCGTTCCCCCCCACCCCCAATGCCTCCCATAAGTGTCAGTCCACCACCAGGTCCATGGTAGGGGTCAGATCTTGATGTGTGTAGAGTTCAGTGTTGGGTAATTTGGCGTAGCTGTACCACCTTCTTGGCTAGAGAAGCTCTTGATCAGCCATAGGCCAGGCCTCTTTGAGTCTAATTAATCTTAATTAATGGATGCTAATCCCATCTTGGGGAGCCCCCGTTGCGGGGATAACGAGCTAGCGGACCCCGTGGTTTCTGGCTAACCTGCTCAATCACGTTGCACAAGAGTGTAAAAGGGCCAGAGAGACAGAGAGAGAGGTAAACAGAGAGAGGAAGGAGGGCAGTAAAGCAGAAGAAGAGATGGAGCAGTGGGCTTTGAAGACAGGCAGCATGGGGCCCTAATTACAGAACAGCAGTCTTCCCCTGCCAAACCACAGCATAACACACACTCGTCCACCTGACACCCCACAATAACACACTCGCACACTCTAATAGCTACCTGAGCAACACTGACTTTGATGCTGACTCACGTCAGCTGTACAAAATACATGGTTTATGTAGTGGTAATATAGTAAATACAGTGCAGCAGGCTGGTGTACTGTCGCTTGTTTGACTGAGTTACACAGCGTTTGGTCTGTACATCTGTTGCTATATGGGATCTGTTGTAGCAGTGGTTGCTAAGTATTTTTCACTTTCACATAGTGTATCAATATATTGGACACAAAACACAGAGAAAATACACAAATATAACATTTTATAAAATAAATATGTTATAAAGATTAAAGTTTTTTTTACTTTAAAAAACACAAACATGCTGAATGATTGAATGGTTGTTAATCTGAGCACATGCTGATCCTTGTTTCAGGCTTACTCTGCAGTTCCACAAGGTGCTTATTCTTCATTTTACAGCACTCTGTTGTAGTGGATTTATGTCTTTAGCAAAGCATTCTGCACATTTTTAAACATTCTCAAATGCCTTTTACATCTGTCCTGTGTTGTTATCAGACTCTGCTATGAAATGCTGTGTTATATGCAGCCATACTGTACTGTATATATACATATATGTGGTGTGCACTGAAAATTCAGCAACAAAGACAATCATTTAAATCAAACAATGATGTTTTTGACACTGTTACTTTTTTGGACATTCAGAATTGAGCTTTTCCTCACCAGTTAACAAAACCCAGATTCACCAGCATAGTTACAGTTTTGAGATGAAATGGAAGAAGACGACAAACTACAAGCACAACTTTTGCTAAACCTGTAGCAGACATAACAGTTGAACACACTCGTGACATTCTTTCTACAACAGACATCAAACATTCTTCAGACAGTTCTTCACTAATCTGCTGCAGAACATCACATAAATGTTGGCTCTTGTAGGTTTACTTTGCTTTTCACTTCATCCTATATCAGCTGGATGGGGTTTAAGTCTGGAGACTGTGCTCCACTCCATGTTTTCAAGCTGACCATCTTGTTGTTTTTTCCTGAGGTAGTTCTGGCAGAGTTTGGACTTATGTTTTGGGTCTTTATCTTGCTGTAGGAAGAACCCCTGACCAACTAGGTGCATAACAGAAACGTACCGCATACCTGTTGACTTTGGATTTGAAGTGGACCAACACCAGCAGATGACATGGCTTCCCAAACCATCACTGCTTGAGGTCTAGTGTGAAGTTTCCACAATCAGTGATGGTTTGGGGAGTCATGTCATCTGCTGGTGTTGGTCCACTGTGTTATATCAAGTCCAAAGTCAGCGCAGCGTCTACCAGGAGATTTTAGAGCACTTCATGCTTTCATCTGCTGACAAGCTTTATGGAGATGGAGATTTCATTTATCCAAGCAGGACTTGGCACCTGCCCACACTGCCAATAGTACCAACACCTGGTTTAATAACCACAGTATCACTGTGCTGGGCAGTAAACTCACCTGACCTAAACCTCACAGAGAGTCTATGAGCTGTTGTCAAGAGGAAGATGAGAGACACCAGACCCAACAATGCAGACAACCTGAAGGCCACTATCAAAGCAACCTGAGCTTCCATAACAGCTCAACAGTGACACAGGCTGATTCATGCAAAAGAAGCACCGACAAGTATTGAGTGTATATACTGTACCTACTTTACAGTAGACCAACTTTTATGTATTAAACATCATTTTTTAAGATACTGACTTTTGGGTTTTCATTGGCTGTAGACCATAATCATCAGCTCTGTACCACTTGTTGAAGTCCTCATTCCCCTTTGGCATTAATGGCTCATGGGGCACCACTGTTATGCTATTGGTACACGTCTATTCTCAGTACACCTTCACGATGGCAGCTGTGATGTGGTTTGACTGTGTTGTTCTATCTTACAGAAATGTCTCAGAAACAGATGACCTCTTCCATGGCTGTGGCAGGAGCCATTATGGGAGCAGTCCTGGCACTCTTCCTCATCGCTGTCTTTACTATCGTCCTCATCACTGCCCGCAAGACTGCACCACCCACCTACACAGATAAAGTGTAAGATCTCACAGTCTACTGCACATCATCACAAACATCAGAACTGACAAAGAAAATCCTTCTTTAACCCTTGTGGGATTATATCTTATTTATACTTCATAGTGCCATCTCTACCACTTGGTAGAGGTATGTTTGAGGAGAGGTCACTAGAAATGCAACATTTTGTTGTCTGAATAAATGGGATACATTTTTTCACAAAAATATTACAAAAGGTAGTATGTTTATATATAACTTGTGGTTTGTGTTGTGATTTCACCATAAAATGCCATCTCAACCATTTGGTAGAGGTGTATACTTAAAAAAAAAACAAATGGAGGGTTTAAAAAAACTGATTGTATATATTATTGTCTACTAATAGAAAGAATATAAAATCCATTGCTTCTGTCCTGGTGAGAATATTAAAGGGTTAACATTAAAGGATCCATACACTAAGATAATTAAGCATGAAGTTCACTTATGATATTTGAAGGAGTTTATGATTTTTTTTGTGGATTTATGATGTTTGTGTGGTTTTGCCATTATTTATTTTAAAATGACTATTTTCCAGCTTATTCCTGTTATTATTACTGTGCCTTTAAGAGTTACATATGTAAACCTCTATTGTGTATCTCTATATAAATACTATGTGGGATCCAATGAGATTATAGTGATGTATCTTAAGTCAGGTGAGGATGAGTGGAGTCAATACAACTTCTGAACATTCACAAGCAATCAGAGCACAAATAACAAGAGCTCTGACATTTAGGGCAGACATTATAGAGTCACCTCCGCCGGCACCAATAGTCAGCATCCACCAGCAGCCGGTCCACACCAGAACTCTGTGCTCACATTAGACAGAGAGTTGAGGAGAGACTGAGCCAGTTTATGGGGCTGGAGATGATTAGGAATGGGCAGGACATCAGGGTAACAGCTCTAATCTGTTAGACGAAATGATCAGGGAGCTTTTTCTCAAGGCCTTTCAGTCTCATCTGAACGAGACATTTATACAGTAGTGTCCTCATCACTGCACTGTGGCACTGAGACACAGGAATAGAGCCTGCTGTTGACCCTCAACTCCACTTCTAGCAGACACACAAGATTTTCCATGAAGGTCTCCCATCCAAGTACTAACCAGACTCAGACCTGCTTGGCCATTTCTGTTTGTACACTCTAAGTGCAGTTTGTAGAATTGGGGACATTTTGCTGGTCCACACAAAGGCATGTACAGTTTTCACGACAAAAGTGTGTGTGTGTGTGTGTGTGTGTGTGTGTGTGTGCGTGCATGAGTCAGCGGCCTTTCTGCACTCAGGTGTGTATGGCCTCTTACCTGCTGAATTATTGAAAGGACAGTGCTTTCTCAGCGACTTGCTGACCATCCTTTGAACTCTCACAGACTGAGATTACAAATACACCATCACTGCTGTGAGCACAGAGACCACACACGCTGGCCTTTCTGCTGACTCCATATGTGATATATTGATGAATGACCTGAAACGATGTTTTCTGTGGCTGGATATGACCTGCTAAAGTGCTATTTACTGTCATGTGGATAACAGAACTGAAAGCACTGGTAACAGTGTTACATGAGACATGGACAAAAATTAAACAGACCTTCAAATGCAGAAAGTCCACATGGAGTAAATGGACGATACTGAAGGTAAACATTGGCACTGACACAAACATCAAACAGCACAAATACTGGAAACAATACCAAGAATCAAATGGCGCGATAGACAATGGACAGTGCAAATGGATTGTTGAAGTCCAAGTTTAAATAAATACAGAACATCTTTTCAGTGCTTGTACATTTTCAGGCCAAATTATGCTGACTGTATAGAACAGGGGTGTCAAAACTCCCCAGATTCCTGCACAGTTTAGTGATCAAACACCTGATTCAGCCCAGCAGTTTTCAGTGGCAGGTTTCATCCCCTGTCAGGAGACTTACATACCAGTGGTATTCTGTTGCCTTTACTTTGGTTATTGTGACCAAAGGAACGTAAGTACAATTTATTCCAGACATGAATAAAGGAAATAACCCTTTTACTGAGGTAAGATGACTGTCTGTGTGTCATCTGTTAACTGTGATTAAATTGTCGATGTGATGTATTGCCTCGCTAGCAGCTAACAGTTACTGTGATGTTTTTGAGTGACAAGCTGCGTAGCAATGCTGATACTGTAAACGATATTCACATAAGCTCGTGTATACAAATCTTTCATTTTTTATTGGCTGCTTCCAGCATGGGGCCAGCGTAAATGTGCCTCACAGCCCATGTGCCACGGGCTGACGTGACGGCCCCATACTCACTAAATGAAGACTGCTGAAAGTACTGACCTTACACAACACATACAGTAATATTTTACATGTACTGGGAACTACTGCCATTTTCATAAGTCAAATACACAACAGTGTTAGAAAATAATATTTAAATAAAATACATGTAAACAAAATGATTGATTATGTCACACATTGCTCCACAGTGACATCTAGTAGCACCAGGAAGGTTTTAATTGTAGTGTCATCAAAGAAATCACCAAACTGTGCTGGACACCAGCCCTCCAGGACTGGAGTTTGAGTATAAGAATCAAAGAAGAACAGGGCTAACCTACAACTACAGGAGTTTTTATAAAAGCTGGACACTTCCTTAAAAGTGGTTGATAGTTACACTTTATCCATTCTTTTGACAAAAACAAATACAAAGTCTGGACACCCTTGATCAAATTAGGTTATCTCATTATTTTATTATCTCATTACAATGGCATCTGTCAATGGCTGGGATAGATTAGATGGTAAATAGTTGGTTTTTGAAGTTGAAGGGCTGGAGGCATGAAAAAGTGGTCAAGCATTATGGAGCTGAGTGACTTTGACATCAACCAGACTAGACAACTGTGTCAGAACATCTCTAAAATGGCAGGTCTTGTAGGTTGTTCCCAGTCTGGCTACCAAACCTACCAAAAGTGGTCCAAGAACGGAAGACCAGTGAAATAGCAACATACTCATGGACACCCAAAACTTGTGGAGAGTGATGGCATGCCACAGAAGAGCTACTGTCCCACAAATTGTAGAAAAAGTAACATCTGCATATGGTGGCAGAACATACAATGTGTTCCAGCCCTAATTCTGTCCTTAGTCCACCACCAAAAGTGCCTATAATGGAGATGTGAACAGGACCATGGAGGAATGGAATGTGGGCTGCTCTGATGAATCATGTTTTTTTTTTTACATCACGTGGAACCCCTGGTCCATGTGTCTCTTAGCTCAAGAACAGATGGATGCACTATGGGAAAAAGTTAAGCCAGTGGAGACAGAGTGATGCTCTAGATAATGTTCTGCTTGGAAACCTTTGGTGCCATGGATGTTGTAGACCAGGGGTAGGCAACTCCAGTCCTGGAGAGCCGGTTTCCTGCACAGTTTGGTGATGTCACTGCTCTGACACTACAATTAAACATGCTAATTGCCCGCTGAGTTGAATCAGGTGTGTTTGATCAGGTAGATCACCAAACTGTGCAGGAAACCGGCACTCCAGGACTGGAGTTGACTACCCCTGTTGTAGACCAAGTGTTGACTTTTCGCAGGATAATGTGTCCCTCCACACTGCAAAGTTTTTTCAGGAAAGGTTTGAGGAACATGACAATAAACAAATTCGACCCACCCAACAACTTAAAGGATCTGCCTCTAATGTCATAGATATCACAGGACATCTTCAGAAGTCCTGTAGAGTCCAGGCCTCAATATATCAAGATATTTGCTCCAAAATAGTGTGTATACTGTGTGCATACACTATATGTACACCTGCTCATTTATTGTTTCTTCTTAAATTCATTTTTTTCATTATCACACCCGCTTAATCCTTATTAGGGTCGCGGTTAGTCCCCCACCCCCTCACTGGGCGCAGGGCAGGGCATTACACTATTCAACTAAGCCCAGGACAGGGCGCCAGTCCATCACTGGGTGACACACACACAGACACTCCTACGGACAATTTTTTTTAGAGTACCCAATTCACCTGACCTCCATGTTTTTGGATTGTGGGAGGAAACCGGAGACCCCGGAGGAAACCCACGCAGACACGGGGAGAACATGGAAACTCCACTCAGATGGGGAATCGAACCCAAGACCCCAGCGCTGAGAGGCGAACGTGCTAACCACTAAGCCACCGTGCCCCCCCTCTTCTTAAATCAGGAGTATTAAAAATAGTTTATCCTGCAAAGTCTCTACTGTCCAGGGAAGGCTTTCTAAGACTTTGGAGCATTGCTGTGAGGATTTGATTGTATTCAGTGACAAGAGCATTCACCTCTTTCCCAACTCATGCTAAAAGTATTAGATAGAGCAGAGAACACCCCCCTAGCCCATGCCTGGCATTGCACAAGGTGCCAGCTGGTTCATGTTTAGTACTATTCTATTAGCAGTATTTCTCTACAAGGACTATTATTAAGGACTACTAGGACTGTGCATTTGTACATCTGTGTCAACTTAAAGAAGCTCATTAGAAGGGGTATCCACAAACATTCGGACAAATAGTGTAGATCAGATGATGAGGATATCATTAAGTGCATTATACTTCGCTTCAGCTCCACCTGCTTCACCTGTTGCCCTGTCAGAACGAGGCCTTTCACGCTACAGTGCATCTCTGTGGTTTAATCTTTGATTAGCTACAGCAGCTGTAATGGATTTGATTTGGTCAGTAATCACTGAGGCCTATTTAAGGTCAGCTGCACTTGCTCATATATAAGGCAGTGTCTGTTTCTGAAAGTGGAAAGGCAACTGTATGTCATCATGACGATCTGTCAGAAAGTGGATTGCTTTTCTTCGTTTGCTTTCACTTCAAACACAGAAGTTCACTTGTGTGATTTCAGCACTTTGGAAGGTCGAGAGAGTTCAGCAGTTTTTAGAAGGAGGCATAGAACTTCTTGGTTTGTTTTCATTTGTCTCTGACATTATAGAGTGCTTGCTCCATTTTCATTGCCTAAAGATCAGTCCTCACAATTCCATTTGAGAAAAGTCAGGGGTCTCCAAGTTCCCATAATGCCTCTTTCCAGACAGTGTGTTACATAAGAAACTCATCTATGGTGCCTCTGGTTGTAAAGAGCAGGCAGCTTCCTCAAAATTGGTTGTAGGTTCTTGTGCAGTGCCCTACAGTTTCTGGTGGCATCTGTACGATAGCAGTGGGGAATCATCAGGCCTCCATTCATCTGGTTATTCTAGGGTTTCAGTCACATAATGTTTTTGGTTGTGGCAGTCATTCTGGGAGCCAAACATCAGGCTACACAGTGCAACATAAATGTAAAGCAGAGATTAAATGTGGCCAGAATTAGTCACCAAAACTTTGGAAAAAGAAAAACATTAATTAAAGCACAAAAGTCTGCCATCTCTTCACATCAGGGTGGGAAAATGATCTTGTGATGTTTCATAAGAGGATAAAACTTTGTCATTATAGGAAGGCTCATGCCACAAGCACTCATGCAACCCCATACCATCAGTGATGCAGGCTTCTGAACGGAGCATTGATAACAACTTGGGTTATCCTTGTCCTCTC
>BRDA01075629.1:0-10760 GCA_036984385.1 Crenuchus spilurus | reverse complement strand
ATATACATTCAGTCATATAAGAATATTAATGACCACTCCTACTGTAGTGAAGTGAGCACACCAGTCAGTTGTAGCAGAGTGTAAACCCATCATCATGTGACTCATGATAATAGTGTACCTATGAAGCATGGTGGAGGCAGCATCTCAAAAACCACTAACATTGTGAGATGTTCCAGAGCTGCTGTAGTGAATGAATGTCAGCATGAATGTAGTGGGCCACTGGTGCCAGAGGGGAACAACAACTCTGACAAGTGTTACTGCCCAACTGATACACCACAGTGGACCAGTTATGCTCTATAATGAACACAGCAGTAACGAGGATCTGCACTGAGTGAACACTGTTGTGTCTGGGCCTGTGAAGCAGACACATGGTTAATAGTCATAGTATTCTGATATGACTGTGTATATCTTTCTCTCTCACACATACACTATATATACAAGCACAAGCACTTAAGCTCTGTGTGAGGACATGCCCAGACATAGCATAAAAATGCTGAAAGAAAATTGAGCTCATTGATGATTGTGGTAAAAAAAAAATCTGCTGAATACAGGAACATCTGTGAGCGTGTCTCCGTGCCCGTAGTGAGTCACTATTTGTGACAGTTTGTGTTTTCTGTGTGGGTTGAGGGTATGTGGCTGTTTTTACAACCATGCAGATATATGCAGGTAGGTGTGTTACTGCTGTTGGCTGTGATGTAGACAGCCAAAACAGTATGACCACTCACAGAAGATGCGAATGCTGATTATCTCATAACAGTGATGAATGGATGTACACCATGTCTCCAAAATTGTGGCTGAATGTAATCAAATCCTCACAGCAAAGCCTCAGAGCAATCCCTCGACAGTAGAGACTCTCAGTAGAAACAATGAATGAATTTGTCCCAATACTTTGGACATAAAGTTGGTTCTTGTAATCGACATGTTGACCTGAGACGATACTGTTAGGTGATATATTGTGATTTTTTAAAAATCTACTCTGATATTGATCCTAAAGGTCTTCGGTACCTGGATCAGGTGTGTTTGATTAAGGCTAGAGCCAAACTTTAACCAGGATCGGGCACCCAGGCTCTAATGGCTGTCTCAATATTGTCTTAGAGCTCTATTACAGCATCTTTGAGATGTGCTGGAGCAGCAAGTCTGGACTTAAATGATCTAAGGGCTACAGAGGTCTTGCCCTGATGCCGTTTTGATGGCAGGCAGAGGACCAACAGTATATTAAGCACAGGTTTTAATGCTATGGTTGATCACTGTTATATACCATCAAGTCTATTCTAACTTCTGGTGACCATAAGGACTGTGATTCTGCAGAACATCCAGACTTCAGGTTTCGGAATGATTCCACTGATTGTTTCCGTTCACCTTGTTGTCAGCCATAATGGTCATAATGTTTTGGCTCTTTGGTGAAAGGCTCATTGGTAAAGTTTATTCTGGCTAATGGTGGCCATAAGAAAGATGCTTCTGCAGAGCATCTGGTCTTGGGCTTGTTCACTAGTCCTCTGATTGTATCCATCCGTCTTGAGGCTGGTTTTAATGTTTTGGCTCATCTGTGTAGACGTTTGAAAAGGTGGACTGCTGTGCGGTCCTTGTTTTAGATGACCGAGATAGCGGAGTGTCCAGCTGACACTTTAGCTCAGACTTGACTGCCACAAAACCTAACATCGCAATTCTCAAGCATGTTGATATGTTCTTACACCTCTGTTGGGGGCCCAGTCAGTGTTCAGTACTTACTGACAGCGGCCTCCAAATTCTCCAGATGTCAACCTGAGCATCTGTGAGATGTGCTGGAGCTGAGTGTAGATGATGTAATAGAGCTTCAGAGGTCCCAGTGACCATAAAGATGCTTCTGTTTGGGTCTTCAGCCAAGGTTTTAATGTTATGGCTCTTTGTTATAAAGTGCCGTCAAGTCAATTCTGACTCCTGGTGTCCGTAAGGACGGTGCTTCCAGTCTCGGGCCTTCTTATGGACTCGTTCACAATTCGTCTGATTGCATCCACCCATCACCCATCTTGGTCATAATGTTTTGGCTCCTCGCGGTACAGTTTTGAGAGCTAAGTATCCGCTGACTAACAGGGACACTGGCACAATAAAACTCTGCCCAACCGCCGTCTCGCTCTCCTTTAATCCGCCATTATTGTTACCTCCATCTTTTCACCTCTTTCTCCTCCCATCCCCCCGTTCTCTCTCGCACTCCTCCTCCCTCCATTATTCACTAATTTTCTTTCATTCTCTCTCGCTCTCCTGCAGTGGTGCCAGTTGGCACGGTGCCAGGGAATGCTGCTATCAGCTGGTAGATTGGGGCCTGCCAACATGGCGAAGGGAGAAGAGAAAGAAGGGAGCGAGACAGACGGAGAAAGAGAGAGGAAAACGAGAAGGGGTGGAGGGGGTAGAGGAGAGACACATCTGAATGAGCCATATTTGATTGGTGATTTTCTCCTGGACCGCGAGTGCAGCTCCAGAGTGGTGGATGCTACAAACTGTCTTGGTCTGATGGCATTATTATCATATGAATATCGGTGGTGGAGGTGCATTGTTCCGCCGTGACAGACACGCTCGTGTCCGACCAGGCCTGTCACGCCAATAAAGCTTTTTCCAAATTTGGATAGATGGAAAGAGTGATAAGGTGCTAGACAGAGGGGGGAGGGGGGAAAAGATGAAGGCAGGAGAGCGATAAAGCAGCACGCACAAATAACACACACACGCACACACGCATACACACACACTTGCAATATGGCAGCAAGTCACCAGATGATTCATGCATGCTAAACACCTTTGTCTGAATTGCCACATGGTACACTCCCCTGAAACAACACCAACACACCAGTTTTTGGGCTTCCATCGCTTACAAACAGCAGTAAAAAGTACAATCTAACACACAGCGAGCTGATTTAAACATCTATATTCTTATTTCAGTGTGAAAGTATAAGGAATTATAGATTACAATATGATAACACATGAATTATTTTCATTTATATCCTTCTTTCCATCTCAAGATATGCATCTGTCCACTCAGGTGGACATCATGCACTTGAGCATGTAATACAGACCTGTGTAAAGCCACTGCAGATCCATAGTCTGTATACATAAGTGCTTGAATAAAATGAATATAATTTTATTCTATAAACTACTGACAGTGTTTCTACCAAATTTCAAATGTAAATAATCTCATTTAGAGTTTTTCTTAGCAGAAAATGAACAATTGAGCATAATTACTAAAAATGACTGAGATCTGGAATTACACAAAGAAGTTTCATATTCATCTGAAAAGACGACACTAATGTTCAGAGACGATACTCATCCTCTGGTGAAATAAGTCCAATTTGTTCATGCTCTCCTCCAGTCTTTCAATGCCGGGTGACTTTATGTCAAAAATTAATTCATTGACCATCTTCCCCATCATCACATTCCAGAGGGGTTCACTGGGCTTCAGGTTTGAAGACTGGGTTGGACATTTGGAGTATTCTCTAGTTTTATCAGAGCTGTATATTAATTTTTTCTTAACATAAGCTTGAACATCTTAACGCTGTGTAATAAATGTTATGTAACATAGCATGTATTGCTCCGGCTATGGGAAACACTCAACAATGTCGATGGATGACTGATGCTGTCATGGACACAAAACTGAACTACATTGAACAACACAACTGTTAAAATGCTTGTTAGATCTTCATTTCCATGTTCAAATTGTATTTACCCATTAAAATACTGTTCTGTAGAAAAAATTTAGGTACTGTAGGTGCAGTTCCAGCCCACTGATCTGCCGTCTTTGTTTACCATGTGTTTTGCTGCACTTGTGTTTACTGGCCACCAGATGGCGATTATCGTTTTATATGCAAGTCACTCTGACAAGGTCCAAACACTTAAGGCCAGATGACTAGGTTGGAGCAAGGCTTGTGGGGAATCTACCAACTCCAAATTCAATCAGATTATCTGTGAGATGATCTGGAAGTCCAGTCCATGACAGTTCCATCTCAAAACTCACAGGATAAACAATCTGCTACTAAAGTCCATTACTCCAAATCCTTGATGGTGTTTCTCCAGAACATCCTGTCTTATGTTTGGGTCTTCAAGCTTCATTCATTTGTTAATTACCTAACAACTATAATGACAGTGAGGCTAAATGGTAGTTAACTACGACCTTAGAAACCAATGATTTTCAAAATGAAATGACATGTAATTTAACCACTTACAATCATCTCAGCTTATGTCAAAATAGGAGCTGTTCATCAAAAAACACTCATCAGGAGCCCCGAGTGGCTCAGCAGGCTAAGATGCTGACACTATGATCAGAGGATTACAAATTTGAATCCCGGTAATGCTGTTCGCCATCGACAGCCAGGGCCCAAGAGAGCAAAATTGTCCGTGCTCTCTGGGTGAGTAGATGGTGCTCTCTCCTCATCACTTTCACACTACAATGTCTGCTGGCTACTGATTGGATCTGGGGATGCTGCGCTGTCCTCCAAACGCATTGGCTCCCCAGTGAAGGTATATCAGTGATACACAGTAAATCTCCCAGTGTTAAATCAACACTATTAGAGTTAAATTAACACTGAGGGTGTCAAAATGTAACACTCCCAGTGTTAATTTAACTCTAATAGTGTTGATCTAACACTGGCAGATTTACTGTGTAGTTGGAAAAGACACGGTGCCTGCATCACACACATCGAAGGAGGCTTTGGCTTGTCCTCAAGTGTGTGTTTCACTTAAATGTGGAGGTCAAATTCTGTTGTGTGAAGAAATTCCCAAAACTACTAGCAAATGGTTTGCTGACCATATTACTGTGCTTGATTGGCCCGCCAACTCATGAGCTATAAGCCGTACTGATCAACATTAAAAAAAGGCTTGAAATGTGTCACTTTAAGTGTAATTCATATGAAATATGACAGATTAGCTTTCTGAACTACATTATGACCAAAAACTTTTTCTCATTTTTTTTCTCGAGTACGCTTCTTAATATGTCGTCGTTAAGTGAATACATATTGTCCTTTGATGGCTAACTTGCTGAAATGATACAGGGCACTACTAGAGAAAAGGATTCACTTTCAGTCTTTCAAATGACAGGATTAGCAGGCTTGATGTGTATTGATCACGAACAAAATCACACAACGCTTCCTTTCTGCACATTAAACTCTACGGCTCTCAAAAACGTGACAGTCTTTCTGTGCTCAGGGTTTCTCTGCCCTCTTCAACTCTGCAGCCATGTAATGTATCTGAAAGGATGAACAGGCCTCCATTCATGCAGATGCCCTTGAGAGAATTTACATGGACAGGTTTATCTCCGAGTGCCTGTGTGCATGTGGTAAAGTCAGGTACTGACTTGGATGATAGAGATTTAATTGTTCGTTTCTGGGCGTGTGATTTTGACTTGTGGTTTATCGCCTGTGGTCACACGGCAACCTTCCCCACAGACGCGATTCATTTCCTGTTCTTAACCTTGGCCTGAACTTACCCTCTCTCTCTCTGTCTCTCTTTCTCTCACACATTCAGGCCTAAGGGGTCTCACTCTTTCCCTCCCGCACACACATATGCTTAACACCGTCTCTTCATTCCTGCAGACTGTCCCAGGACACCTCTACACGTTCATTTCCTCTTAAACCCCTACTTGTCATATCTGGGTGGCTTATTTCATCAACGGCAAACATTAAAGAGCTATTATACTGTCTCCGTAGGCAATTCTGAAGGTTCCAGGTCAAAGATCGAAAGGTCAGGTACATCTTACTCTTCTGCTGTCAAGTCAATTCCGACTCCTGGCAAAGCAGCCATACAGATGGTGTTTCTCCAGAACATCCTGTCTTTGGTTTGGGGCTTCTTAATAGCTCTTTCATGATTCCCCTGATTGTATCCCTCGTCTGGCCTTCTTCTTCTTCCTCTTTTACCATCAACTCTTCCAAGCATAACAATAGAGAACATTCAATTCTTATAAACAACATTTTTGAGAAAAATATGCAGACCTGAGTCACTTTGACGAGGGCCATAACGACTGGGCTTGGATCATCTCTGAAGGAGAAAGGCCTTTGGGTGCATCTGGCCTGGAACTTACAGGACTTATAGGAGATCTGATTTTCACAGGTCTTGTAGAGTCCATGACCCACTGGGTCACCGCTAACTTGGTGGCTCAAGGCTCAATTTGGTTTACGATCCGGTTATTTTCTTTGTTGTCTAAGGAACTTATCAGAAGTATTTTCCAAGGTCAAAGACCAAGGATTAGGTTATTAGTTATTAGTCTTTATATTAGTAACTGCCATCAAGTCGATTTCAACTCCTGGCAAGGCAACCATATGGATGGCACTTGGTTTGGGGCTTCTTACTGGCTCCTTCATGATTCCTCTGATTGTATCCATCCATCTTGTTGCTGGCCGTACTTTTCCTCTTTTACCTTTGACTGTTCCATCCAAAACCTTAGAGAACATTCAATTGCTGAAGACAAGTATTCCAGCAGGCAGACCTGAGGCACTTTGACAAAACAAAAAGTCTGATTATGGCTCTATTTCACAATTACAGGACTTATCAGACTTGCTGTCAGATTCACAGGACACGTTCGCAGGTATTGCAGAGTCCATTACTCAGTGGGTCAGTACCTACCAACAGTGACCTCCAAATTAACCAAGATATCAATCGAGCATCTGTCAGATGCGTTGGAACAGAAAAGCTGAGGCTGTTCCACTTCAGAATTTATAGGATGTAAATGATCTGCTGATACATTCATAGGACACTTTGGAGTCTTTAGATTCAACTTTTTGCCAATGTGATTTGCACACAACGGAATTCTGCTCTTGTGAGTGGAAGTTTGCCATTTCCATGCCCTGGCAGGACATGACTGAAGTACCATTGAGCAAACTACCTTAGCCCCAATTGCTCCCCGGGCACTGTGGATAGGGGCAGCCCACCGTTTTTTTTGTGCATGTGGGCTCACTAAATCTGTAGTGTTTGTATGTGTTTGATTGTATAAATGTGTTAAATTTGAAGTCAAATTCCTAAGCACTTTGGTCAATGATGGTGCACTTTCACTTTCACTTTGCAGAAGTCTTCAATACCAAAAAACAACTGATACCACATAAAATGTTTCCACCACTATGTGATCTTGAGAGGGATAAGAGAGCCGTCAGGGAACACCCTTTCTCTTAAAATATACTTGTTATATTTTTAGCACCTGCTTTTAAAAAGATGTGCATGCTGAACATTTGGAAAGGGTGAACTTTTCACAGAGCATTGCTCTCAATCACTACTCTTCAGTCACCTTTATTACAATACCAGCTGATCCCATTTAATACTAGTGTAATACCTGGAGTTGTAATGAAGTACTTTGTCATATATGAGGTCAGTGCCCACGCAGGTTTCTCCAGCTTCATATTACAGAGTATTTATGATATCTGTACTACTAATACTCAAAACAGTCCCCGTGTGGGGAACAGCTCCAACCATATTCACTACATTCATTTTAAAAGCTCACAATGTGAAGTCATGGTGTGACTTTAATTGACTGTTTATGCTTTAAACGTCAACACAAGAAGCAAACCAGACTGAAATCCCAGCACAAGATCTCAGCAGTTTCTCCTAGACGACAATGAGAAACACAAAGAAGACTTAAGTCTCAGAACTGCTCAGATGTTTCTCCTAAAAAAAATTCCTCTAGAGTTTTAGTCCCAATCTCACTAAAGTCTCACACCATGCTCAGATTTGCTCCGATAATAACGGTCTTGTTTCCTACAGACTCAAATTCCAGGACTCTGAGTCTGATGGCTGTTTCTCATTTTTGTCTCAGTCTGTTTAAGTCTCATAAGCAATAAAGTCCTGAGCCATAAAAGAGCAACATTTGAGCAATGCGTGTTTATGTCAGTGCCAGTGCACTGATTATTTCATACATTAAATTACAAATGGCTTGTACTGTACTCTGGGTATTTTTAACAGTTGAGAGCCAAGTTAAAGCTCCAAATGTTGATGCAATAACCAAGTTCAGCTTCTGCTTAAGATACTAATCCTAATCCTGGTCCTGAGCATCTAATGCACCGTGGTTTATACTAATATAACCTACATAACTCATTAGTTAATGATCAAGTCTTTGAGTTACCTTGATTGACGAGTTGTGGGTTGGAATAGGGACCATATTAAAGTGCTGACCAGTGGGTCCAAAACTGGCTCTGGGAACAACCGTTCTAGGTTCAATACCTATATTCTCACTACATAAAGTCCACACCTGAGCTTTACAGGAACAGTGATGTCCAGGACACAACATCACCAAATTCTGAATGGCACTGAATTCATAGTTTACATGTAAAGCTTGGTGGTTCATTTTGGGTTGTGTTTAAACTGGATGGCAGTGTTTTAGTCGATGTTCAGCCATTAGACTCTTCCACTCTAATTGAAAAAGTATTGTAAGAGTGCACTACTGCACATTTTTCTAAAATGTGCATTATATATATATCACAGTATATTGAATTGTAACAATGTATCATAAGGTCTTTGCAATTCACAGTATGTTCAGTATAAGAGTGTAATGTTAGTGTATATTGGCAGACTTGTGCTTACTAATCCATATATACAGTAACTGTTGACCAGAGATATCTCTGTCCTGAATTGTAGCTTTTCAAAGAGCCATCTGTTTATGGTTACTTCATGATAACACAGTATAGCCTCACTCTTATGCCACATCCTTAAACTGAACAGGCCCTACTCCATTACATTTACTGTTCTTCCAAAACAAACCACTTCTTTGGCTTACAAAACTAAGCCCGAGGCATTTTCGAAGCACATGGCTCTAAGCACAGATGTAAAGAGATGTAAGAGAGGAGGTGCATTCTCCATGGGGGAGTAAGAGCAGATCTACCTCCAGCTGAGTGTTAATTGCCCAATTAAACCAATCAGAAGTTTCATTAGTAAAGTCTTGACTTTACAGCCCCCACAGCTGCCTAACTCTTCTGCATCTGTCTCTGTTTTAAAAAAGACGAAGAAGCCTCAGCAGTGTTTGCCCACAGAAAGTTGTAAAAGTTATATTTTAAAATTGTGTGTGTGTGTGTGTGTGTCGGTGCAGTTGGAAAAAAATCTTGATTCTCCATTTTGATTGTTACCCACTTTTGTGCATCATTTGTATATGTCATCCAGACACAATGTGTGAACATTTCATGATGAACTGTGGAACCTCAGGTATCATTTGCCCTGATTAGCATACAATTCGGTAATTGTTTACTTTATTCTGTGAACTTTTGTCGCAGTTATTGTTATTCCGCCCACAAAAACAAAGCATCCACCCACGCTTTTGTCACTCACCCACTCGTTGATAAAGCTCAAAACAAACTAAAACATGTCACACTAAAGCAATGGTGCGCAGCACTACTGCCTGAAAATGGGTGTGAAAACAAATAGTGGCTGAAAACCCTGAGAACAGGTGCACAAAACAAAGGCTGCCAATTGGACCACACTGGCACTCTCTAAAACAGAGCGTAAACCTGTAAGAGTGATGTTAAATGTTCATTTAGCCATTTTATTAGTCTTTTGTATTTATTTCTCATTGTGTTCTGTTTGTAAAACTATAGTTATTCTATATAAAATGTATTTTTGTTCATATTTTGGAGTGTCTGGATCAGATTAATTGGATTTATGTTATTTCTTATGTGAAATATGGCTTCAGTTGTTAAATTTAGTTTTAAAATGCAAACTGACATTTATATTCATTAAAACAATATTTCAAGCCTTTTTTGTTTTAATGTTGATCAGTATGGTTCATAATGAATGGAAATCCAGAATCTCAAATTATTTGAATACTTGACTTGGAGTTTGAGCAAATTACTATTCAAACAGTATCAACACTGAAAAAAAGGCTTGAAATGTGTCACTTTATGTGTAAGAAATATTAAACTATTTAAAATACATTACTACAGATTACAGAATATGTATTTAATTAGATCACTCAAAGTAGCAAATAACATTTCAAGGGCATGTATTCTGTAATTTGTGGATATGTTTAGCTGGGAATGTTACTTTTATAAACATATTTCAGTACAGACTACAGATTATGCATTATTTTATATTATATATTATGTATCACTAAGTATTGAATTTTAAGCACTTTTGGTTACATCACCACTGTTGTACAAATTGGGAACCAACTCACAGTACAGAACCTTGGTTTTCATCATTAATCTGTTCTAAAGTGCCTGATAATAACTGAAGCCATATTTCCCATAAGAAATAATGTAAATCCAATTAATATGTTCCAGACATTCCACAATATGAAAAAAACACATTTTATATAGAATTACTATTTTTACAAACAGAACACAATGAGAAATAAATACAAATACAAAAGACTAATTAAATTTATAAATGAACATTTAACATCACTCTTACAGGTTTACGCTCTGTTTTAGAGAGTGCCGGTGTGGTCCAGCCACAAGCCTTTGTTTTGTACACCCATTCTCAGGGTTCTCTGCCGCTATTTGTTTTCACACTTGTTTGCAGGCGGTAGTGCTGCGCGCCGTCGCTTTACTGTGAAGTGTTTTCATTTATTTTAAACTTTATCAACAAGAAACAAAGCCAGAATGAATGACAAATGTGTGGGTGGATGCTTTATTTTGTGAAATTAGCGACAAGTCATGTGGGCACACCAATGAAAACCAGGTGAATTTTAAGTACTTTTAATTACAAATCTTACAAATTCTGAATACTTAAGTATTTAAAAAGTTACTCACTAAATTACAGAATATGTAACAAATTGCATATTACAAGGTTACATATACATACATACATACATACATACATACATATAT
>BRDA01075605.1:0-11802 GCA_036984385.1 Crenuchus spilurus | reverse complement strand
TTCCGATCTTGCCCTGCTTCCACACAACATGGAGGCTCCATGCCGGCACGTTCAAAAGTCACGTGTGTCCTATCCAGTAATATAGATCATTGGCTCCACCCCTCTCCTCAGATTAGTGCATCAGTGGGAACATTCCGTCCAATGGCTGCACTGTGGAGGCGGGTCTACAAACGGAGCCGTGCAGTTGGGGAGGGAGAGAGAGTAGAGCAGCTGAGAGTTTCAGTGAGTGCTTGTATTCTTAAGAAGTGAGTTTAGAGTCTCCTGAGTTGTGTGATTCAGCTGACCGTTAGATCCTCCTCACAAGCGCCGCCAAAGGATTCACCCTAATCACGCAGCACAAGAGAAACGAGCATAAACAGCTGTGATGTGAGCGGAGAAACAAGCAAACAACGTCACTCTCTAGAGCTGAGAGACAAGAACTGCATCTTTACACAGCAGCACGTCACACGGCTCGCTTCTCGCTGCTGCGCATGCGCGTCTGTCTGCTCTGAAGTTTACTAACGAAAATTGAATATCGTGATAATTATCGAGATTGATCAACACAGAAAGAAATAATGTGATAAATTTTTTGGCCATATCGTCCAGCTCTAGGACTAACAGACCCTGATCAGGATTAAGCAGATAAGATGGATACATGACTTCTGCGTGAAGCAGTTCTTTAATTGTAGGAACATCCATTGGATGCTGGTGCTTTAAAGTACCACTAGCACTGGAGCTTGCACACTACAAATAAATGCAGTGAAATTTTATTTGCAGCAAGTACACACCTCATATGCCAAGTATTTCCCATTCCATTTAATTAAACAACCTAATAGAATTGTGATACCGAGCCCAACTAATGAGGAAAATATTGTGGAATAAATATTGCAGACATCTAAGTGCTTACTAAAAACTGCATTTGTACAAACACATGGCCCAACCTTAATCTGTACAACTAAATAGTCTTTCCTTGCTTCTGCGAAGTGCCCGCGAGCTAGGAATTACTTTAGCAGCATGCTAAATCTTTTACAGCAGCGGCTAAAAGCATTAATTAGTCAAATCAGACAAGTGGTGGCTCACCCACAAACGCACACCCACACAAGGTAGACCACACCTAATTACATGACAGCCTAAGAGACAGGCCAAGTGCTCCATTACAACATTGCTGTATGTCCATCAGCAGCTCGACAGGAAAAAAATCACAAGCTTTTAAGTGATGCATGTGCCCACGTGTGCACACATACAAACACGGCTACACGGATGGAAGAACAATTCAGCGTCTGATGAGCAGACACGGTGGAAATGAACTCTCCTGCACTTTCACAACAGCACTGCACAGACGCTCAAATAAACCAGTTTAGCCGTGCTGGAGAACGAGCGTGCGAGAGAGACGGAAAAGCAAAGCGGCAGAACATTGGGACATTTTCCATTCCTCTTTTATGGAACAATATCCCCCTTTCTTTCTTCTGCACATGCTTCCAAAAGCGGCACAGGAGGACAGATGGAGGGATAAGAAGAATGCTTACACAGACAGACAGAAGGCAGATCAGGAACCAGTTAAAGGGATGGTTTGATCCAAAGAAATAAATACTTAAAATAAGATTTGTACACATTTTCCCATTAACCTGAATGCGATCCAACAGCAAAGACATGTTCAGCATCTGAAAAGTGCTTCTTTAGTTTGGCACAAGAGCCACGAGGTAGCTTCACTACACAACTTTCAGAATCTCAGAACTGCTACATTGCTGGGTCTACACATCATTGTTCATGTGCTGAAGCTAAACTGTGCAGGGTGGTAGATCTCCAGGATTGGACTCCCCGGAAAGAACTCCACCTCATCGCAACAAACAATGTGTCCTACTCCAAACTAGCATTATTAACAACAGCTTCAGCAACTGGTGAGCAACAGCCTTATCCATATAAATAAATCTCAATCATTAATAAATGATTGTTATTGTTTTGGCTGCTCCGAGACGTCCCTCACATTCTCTTCGACTTCAACTCACCACTGCTGCTACCTGTAGATGTGTTCACACTAGATCCATCAAGGAGAATTTCAAACATGCTTGAAAATACTCGGGCATCTGCGGCAAGTCTCAAAACTTGACTGGGACAGGAAAATTGGGGCTAAAATTGTGTAGCAGACACTGAACGTATTTTACATCAAATGACCACACGCTTCAAGTTGTTTAGCAATAGACTGTAGACTAAAAACACAGACCAACAAAAGTGTCGAGATGTACAGTGATGAGAAAAAATTGGTTGTGTTAATATTAGCCCATATATTCTACGAGCTGGTTCATATTTTGCGAGTTGCTGCAGCCCTGTGTGATGTCACAGGATGCATAGGTTCCTCATTCATAGAAGTTGGTAAAGTAAAAATCCATCCCAGGATTTTGCTCCAACTTCATGTGCGTCTCGGCTGCAGCATATCTGCAGCAGAAGCAACAAGGCAGTTGAAAAAATCCTGGGGTGGAGTTTTACTTTCTGGACCTGGATTACCCACCACTACTCAATCAACTGCCAGATGGTGAGATGGACCTCACTCAGAACTGCAGAAACCCATTAATGCCAATGTCAACATTAAGCATGCTAACAGAAAATGCCAATGTTAACATTAAGCATGCTAACAGAATGTAGCCAGTCTAGTGTTATTTAGGATATCTTATTCAAATTCAAATGGGGGAAAGAGTCAAGACTTAACACCACTAATTGAATAATCACTCTGCCCAGTACAGTAAGTATCAGAACACAACAGAGCTCTCAATTATCACTAGACAGTAGTTGGTGCTCAGTCTGACAACACTTTAAATGTGGTTAATTCTAAAAAGTACAATATATATATATATATATATATATATCATCTTGAGAGACAATATTACAAAAGCCTGTTTGATGCATTACCGAGTTTGCCTGGAAAGGTTATTGTGGCATCTGTCCAAAAAACACTGAACGTTCCATCTCTAGCCAAAACATTAAGACTACATTCACAGATGAAGTGAATAATGTTGAGTATCCTGTAATAATGGCACATGAAGACCATGAAGATCTGGGATATATTAGGCTGTAATACACAGTTCTGGAGTTGATATGTTGGATATGAAGGGCCAAATCATTATGGTCAGATATCTGTGAAATGGTAATGTTTGTGCAGTGCTCCTGAGCAGAAGTGATCAGTATCTACCAACACTGGTCTCCAAATTCCTCAATCAGTCTGAGCATCTGTGGGAAGCACCGCTCCAGCAACTCTGATTAATGTTCCAGCTCACTGGTATAAGTCATATTTGGCCTAAATTTAATCTGTATGCATACAAGTCTATTTGAAATTACTTAAATAAAAAATTTAAGTCAAGCAACAATTTGTGCATTTTCCATTATTGCTAGCTACATTAGCCCCAAAGCTAAAGTGCAAAACTAAAGCAGTAACCTTCACACACCAAAACATGTCTTTGCTGACTGCCTACATTACATTTTGGCCAAACTATTTCTGTAAAAGGTGCCTCAAAATACTGGCAGAGACTGAGGAAATGATGTACAGATGAATGGAAGCAGGACAGTTGGTTTAGGGCTCCATGTGGTGTCAGTAAAGAAGCGGAAACTGACAGAGCAGGCTGTGGCCTGACAGCAGTTTAGAGCCATGTTTTGGAGGCTGTCAGCCCACTGGACAGCCAACATTCATCTTCATCATCTCCTCCTCCTCCCAGTCCAGCCATATCCGCACCAACACACGCACCCCCACGGCTTGATGTCCAGCAAGACCAGCCCAAGTAAGATGGAGAGACATGAAGCAACAATACAGGCATGTAGTAGCCTCGAATGTGGCATCTGCAGCTGGAAAATGTTGATAATGGGTCTGTTACTGATTTCTGTAATTCGTAAATTGCTTTGTTTTCTTAGAAAATGCAGATATTAGGATTAGATCCACCTGAATTGGAAGCATCTAGCATAGGGGTGTGAAACTCTAGTCATGGATGGCCGGTATCCAGCACAATTTGGTGATTTCTCTGCTCTGACACTTCAAATAAAACTGGTCATTACCAGGCGTGCTTGATCAGGAAGACAAAAACCAAGACAAAATACATTAACCTATTTAATTATGTGGAAAGAGTGGCAAACTTCGGTATTCAGTGTTCAGCCAAAACTTAATTTGTTCTTTTTCAGTTTTGGCCGAAAAAAATTCATTTGGGTGCATCCCTATTTTTCATCATTCATTTCTATAGGGTTACTAATTTGGCAAAAGTACAATCATCCTAATTGCAATCTAACTTCAGTATCATTTTGAAAAAGTGCCAAAATACAACCACAAACCAACCATGTCTCACTGACTATATTTAGCCATTATCATGAGCAGTAATGTAGTGTTAAACATTTCAAAGTTAAGCAGTAACATTCAGCTTATAGCTCCTCTTTAGAAACAGTCTAAATAGTTTTAGTTAAGCAGTGCATAACTGATGTGATTGTCAGGAAGTGGGTTTGTGGATTTTTTTTTTTTTTTACCAATAATGAGAAAAATACACTGGACGATTTTAAAAGACAACAGGTCCACCTTTCTGACAGAACTCAACAGGTAATATCACCTGGATAACTGAGCCTAAATCTTTAACATGAGTTTGAATAGCTTTGAGTAAACATGGTGGTTTTTATTGTAGAAACCTCCACTTCCCTAGGAAAAGCTCCATTTCCCAGGTGGCACATCAGAGCATAAAAGGTTGAAAGCAGCGTCTAGCAGTGGCCAGTATGCTCCTACTGCCCCCATTTCTCTTTCTCCCTCCCTCACTTCCTCCATACAACGTGCGGAAGATGTCCAAATTCCCAGTGCCGTCGTCCTAGCGTCTGCTTCATAAAGCCTGAGTGCCCGGAGAGTTTCCAAACGCATTTTCTGAAAACTGCACAGGCCTGGGCTGAACCCAGCGACCCTAACAGCAGACAAGTTGTTCACTCCCTCCCTGCCTTCTCCTCTCTCGCTCTCTCTCTCTCTGTGCAAGGCTATACTCCTGGCTGAGAATTTTCTTTTGTTTGGTCGAGTGTCAGTGGGGCTCATGTAGTGCTCGCTCTTGCTCTGCTACCAGAGTTGGCACAGACGTTCGGCCCATGACGGCCTGCCAAAGGCTTGGCGCCGTGTGGACATGATGTCAGACGACCAGCTGGTGAGAGGGGTGATGTGCAGTGGCACGTAAGGGTGCACACGTGCAAGAATACGCACACACTTAGCACTCACTCAAACATACACCCTTATAGGCAGACGGACCAAGAGGAGGTCACTATTCATCATTGTTGTAGCAAAACCACGTATAGACTAAACAGCAACTGTATACACGTTATTTTAATTAAGGCTTGAACTAATTATTTAATGAATCTCCATTTAGTACTACTGCTCAGTTTAGTAAATAGTGAAAAAATGTGAAAAACGTCATTTACACAGATTTTCCTAGGCTTAGGCAACCAAAGAAAATGTTTCTTCTTTTGTTTAGAAATGGAGTTGCAACACAAACACTAAACCACAGTAAACCAACTGATTTGTGAAGATTTCATGCTCAAAATTTCTCTGCACACTCCAACGTTCAGGTCTTAATTTGGGAGAGTCGGATTACTTAACATGGCTAATGACAATATGATAAAACATCCGCTGATGTGTGACAGCCTGTCAACAAAGGAGTCAGATTCAGCACATCATCTGTCTCAAATGACTGCTGTTGAAGCTTTCGGCTAAGCTATGACATTTTGTTGATTTTTAAGATCCACAGCAAATCATCACTGTGGTTTAGGACACGTTATAGAGTTGGACGACTTGATGTGAACACCTATTCAAAGTTAGCAAGCTAGCACAAGCCCAACACTGAGGATTGTCTAATAATGTCCTGCTGCTCTTTTCCAGGATGACCTGTTTACCTCGGGGGTTGAAGTTACCTGGTTAAACTGAGAAATCCTGCTTTGTGATATGATCACCTGGACGCAGGTTGAGTGAGCGGAGAGACATTTGTGGCATGTAAAGTATATATCACATACAGTATAGTAATATCAATAACACAATATAGCATATAGTGTTTGTCAGCTCCATTTCCAATGTAAAGAAGCCATAACTGGACTCCATATGCTGATCAACTACAGTGCAAGTGCACGTTAAGTTATTTAAATTGAATTAATTATTCTGTTATTGACAAACTTTACTTTAACTAGGGTTTGAAGCCCTGTCTGAACAATCACACAACACAATAAGATAGGGGCGAAACGATTACTCGAGTAATTAGAGTTACTCGATTACAAAAAATGATCGAGTAATTTTCTGTGTCTCGAGTAATCGTTTATTTAATTTTAAAACTCAGAGCACCGTATTTCGCACTGACGACTTTTAATGGGGCACACCATGCTTACGTCACCCACTCACAGGAAGGAGGAGGCGGTGCGGAGATTTTTAGTTAAGAAGCAGGAATATGGAAGTGACGAGGAAAAAGAGCAACAACGTGCGAGAAGAAAACAGCAACAAGAAAATAATGCAGCGCGCTATCCAACACTGGCAGAACTGACAAGGTCTCTGCTGTGTATTCCAGCTACATCCACGCCATCAGAGCGTCTGTTTTCAGCTGCAGGTAACATTGCTTCAAAAAAGAGGGCAAGCCTAAGTCCTGAGCATGTTGACATGCTCACGTTCCTGCATTGCAGTCAAATGCTCCTTTAAAAGGAACACAAACACACACACGGAGGCCTTTTCCTCGATTCTCCTGGAGCTATTGGTTTAAACCACTCGCAGCAGAAATGTGTGAAACTGTTCAGAACCTAAGATGCACAACCTAAAGCCAATGTTTATGCCTTTTTTATTGATCATTGCCATATATTTTTGATACAAGAAATCTTAAGTTGAAAGTAATTTAATTAGTTTTTTTACTTGTGGTAATTATTTCTAGTTTGTGTTTTATTTATTTCTATTTGTGAATGCAATTTGGAAATGTATGTTGTGAATTTAAAAATATAACCTATCTAAAAAAGGAAACCTTTAGTCATTATTAAGTGAAATGTCTTGTTTTCTCTTGTGTATTTTTATTGCACTTTAACAAAGCAAATATGTTTATCCGATTACTCGATTAATCGAATCGATTTTTTTTTTCTCGATTACTAAAATGATCGACAGCTGCAGCCCTACAATAAGAGTCCTTGGGCAAGACTCCTAATGCCACATTCACCTACAAATGCAACATGGCTGTAATTGTAAGTCACTCTGGATAAGAGTGTCTGCCACATTATAAATATAATACAAATCTGTCATAAAACAAGTCACCACACCACTCCTGCAATGTAATGCCTAAAGAAATGGCCATGCTCATCATCTCAGTATTACAGGCCACATGCAGTGCACAAATATCACACTATAGCAGTTATTTGAAGTAAATGAGTATGTTTACATGCACGTAATAATCTGATAATTGGATTTCTGCAGTTATCTGATTATTCATAGTCATGTAAACTGCATACTCTGATTGCTTAGATCTGAGTAAGGTTTAGAAATGTGATGAAAGCTGGATTTTAGCTCAATAATCTGATTTGTTAGTGCCTGTATAATCTTACCCTGATCTCTTTCAGATTTCTCAATCTGCACAGGTGTGAAAACAGACTGTGGTACCAGAAATACGCAAGCAGAGTAACACGACATGACGGTAACAAAACACTTTTAGAGTGACATAGATGATGTATGTACAGTTTCATGTACGAATTTTGCATGACGTTTACATCACATCTAATTCTGCAAGCTTATTGGCTGGATGTAAAGCAGAAATTATCTACTGCCCGATTCCTGGAGACTCAGAGTTTCCCCATTTTGTGATTACTCAACTATATGTAAACATGTTCACTGATGCAAAAATTGAGAAAAAATGTTAAAGTTATGTTTTCTTATGATGCGGTGCTATTTACAGACACTCCCTTAAACATGCTCGCTTCACACAAACACACACACACACACACACACACACACACAGCCAGTATCAGTAAAATTTATCAGGGGAACGGAGAGGATGTGTTCAGACATGGCCAAGCCAACGAAGGCTTTCCACAGAGTTTTCTTTATAACCGTAAAGCATAAACTGAATGAACCAGGGCAGAGACACAGACAGGAGGAGTTCAGCACGATGCTGAACTGGAGCTACTGAGCCAGCTGCTTCATTCCAGCTACAACCTCTATAGAGAGATAGCTGCGTCCGCAATTAAACACACACACACACACTTCAGCAAAGTCCAGCAAAATCGGTTAAGTCCTGGCCCATTTAGCAGGCTGGCAAAAACACAACACAACACACACACAGTCTTGCTGGCACACTGGTGAAGTGACACAACCTGCTCCTGGCATGGAGAAAACACGCTGGCGCAGCTGGACCTCTCCACAACCCAGAGAAGCTGGCCGACACACACACGCGCGCACACTCGCCAACCCGCCATCAGGGCTTTTTTTATTAGAGCCAAGGGGAATGAGGAAAGAGAGAAATGTGTCTCATTAGCAAATGGGATTATTTGTGAAAGGAAGAACAGATGAAGATTTTGGTCTTAAAAAAAGCAGAAGAATATCAGATTTGATCGAGAATATAGTAGAGATTTCAAAAGAAGAAGAAAAAAAACTGAACTGAAGCAGAAGAAAAACATTGCATTTTGAGGAAAAATGTAATTTTAATTCATTACAACATTTGTAACAACTGGGAGTCGTACATTTAAACATTCATTTTTATTTTGTTCACTACATATCATGTAAATGTTATTGTGAACTGAATCCATCTATAAGTTGACACCCCTACCGGAGAACAGGTGAAAAACTGCTGGTCAGCAGTGTAATGTTCAATTTGTTGTGTTCAAACACCTGAATGCAAAATTTATACAAATTTTTTTTTTAATCTCTGAATACATGTCAACGTTGTCATGGGAAATACCAATTAATCAAGCCAACTATTTCAATTTTCAGATCAGCAGCATTGAATGAATTGGCAAGTGCTAATAAAAAGTCAGCAATCGCTCATTTACAGGCACATCAGCAGGCAGCCTAATCAGTGCAGCTGCTGTAGAACAATGTTGGAGCTTCCCATAGGGTCCATTTCACCATTCTATGGACAGATGAAGGAACGACAAACCTTTTTTGTCTCACATCAACAATTATTTTTGATACTTTGATATTTTCTCCAATGCAAACAAAAATCTACTACATAATATTATATCGGCCACCAGCTAACGTGTACCATAAATATCAGCATCGGCCATTGAATAACCCATATCGATCAATCTGTAATGTTATCCTTTATAGACGAATATACAGTGGAGTGCAAGTTTGTATATCTCTGGTCAAATTACGTTTTGTCCATTTTCTAAGCAAAAAATAATGTGTCCTCTACAGCCCCTATACTCAAATAGCGGCCTCCGGGCCTTTTTAGGCCCATTGGGCATCTATTTCTGGCCCGTGAGCTGTTTTGAAAAGTTTTTTTAAATTATTATTATAATTTTTTTTTCAATCGCGCTGTCCGCTCTTATTTTGAAATCGCGCACCGTGACCTCAAGACGAGGCTGGGGATTGCCTCCATGGCAACAATAAACAGATAGCAGTAAAGCCCTCGGAAATGAGACAGTCACTCACTCGCTCAGCAGCAGCGACACGTTTACCGACCGGAGCAATAATGGCATGCTCGAAATTTGCCCCAAAAAGAAAACTGAACAGCGAAAACCACCAGTTCCAGCCAGAATGGACAGAAAGGTTTGTGAATCTGCGTTCTCAACCATGAACATTGTTAAAAATCAGTACCGCAGTCGACTCACAAATGAGCATGTGCATCAGTGTGTCTGCCTGGCCATCACACCATTTCAGCCAAGGTTCCAAACATTGGCCAAAGACACAAGAGGCCATTTCTCACATTAAGCTGAGATATGTGAAATAGTTCTTGACACAGCGATGCATAGTTTGTCAATTAAACAAAGCACAAGAAATGGGCAGCCTGAAGGCTATTTGCTTTGGATCTTGAACAGGGTTATGTTTGGTTTTATTTAGTTATTCATTTTAATTTATGCCCAAATGCAAATTATATTTTTATTTTAGGTATTTATTTAAAAAAATATTTAAAAATATTTTTTTTTAATAAAAAGGAAATGTTATAAATGTTATACATTATATTGTTATGATACGTTATCATACACGGTCCCAATAAATGGCCCCTTGAGTCATCATCATTTCTATTTGACTACCCCTGCTCTACAGAGAAATGTGCACATTTACTCTTTATTTACTTTACTGGTCTGAACTAATGTTATGGCACATTAAATATTGTACGTTTTATTGGTGTTAAATTCTGAAAACAAATAGAAACTGCACTAAAAATTCAGAACATATTTTATGTGCACTCAACTGTATGTTACAAAAATGCAATAGCAGTAGCCATCAAGTCATAATACTGTCCATACTATTGTCCAGTGAAACAGATAACAGTACATCAGACAGTGTCAGAAACCATATAAGCAAGTAAATCAACAGTCAGTGATTCTGGCATGGAATTAGCGACAACCCACGGGTTAAGAAGTACACTTAAATTAACCAAGAAATTGAGATTCAAGCTTCTACAGCTATGATTATGCACCTTTATGACAATTTGCTAAACTCTAAGTAACAAACAGTTCTGTCTTGAGGGCACAGAAGCTACACTAATTCTTAATTCTGGCAGCAGGCTTGACAGAATGGTAAGTGTATTAAAGATTAGTGGTGCAGTATGAGTATTAAGTGTATTAAGATTGGGAGGGAAAAACATCCTTTTTGCTAAAGTGCTTCTAGCTGGCGACTGTGTTTGGCACAGATGGCCTGGTGCTCCAGGGAAAATGCTAGGCTATGCTAGGGTAGGTCAGGACAGGGTCAGTCGGTCACCAGTGAGAGAGCAGGAGGACCTAAAACATGCTGGCCTGCAATTTCAGCCATGGCTAGCATTCAAGCAGTCCCCTAACCTGCCTGGCACACTTCAGTTTAATACTTTAAAGGGTACATATCACAGAAAAGTGTGTTTACTTGACTTTTTAAAAGAAGACTTTAATGTAATCGTTAGACAATTAGATATCCTAGTTAGGAATGTGCAGATTAGGCTGCAAAAACTTTATTTTTAAATCACTGTTTTTTGGGAAATCACAAAAAAGGTTGCAGATTCAGTCCCCAGGCAGGTTATGACTGAAGTGCACTTGAACAAGGCACCTACCTCCCAACTGTAAGTCACTTTGGACAAGAGCTTCTGATCAATGCCTCAAATGCAAATCCATAAATCTGATAATGTATCCATTCACAATGAAGCATGAGACAACACAGGCCAGCCAATCAAAATACATCAGTCAAAAAATCAGAATAATAAAAAAAATCAGCTTAATATTAAGAATAATGGTGTACAGAACCAACACAAATGCTATTTATTGGCCCTTTAAGGGAAGCAAAATGCCCTCACAACACAGTTCTTACACAACACAGTAAATGCCATATTAGTGTGCCTTTTTTTATATTTTGACCCAAGACAAAGGTAAGTCAACATTTAAAAAATTCTAACAAAAACTATACATCCAATTATTTGTATTCAATATATTACATGTCAATCAAAATATACAGGAATTATTATGCTTTCACTTTAATCAAACACTAAAGTACTGACAATATCTACAATATGTTCAGAAATGCATATGGTGACAGTGATGTAATTTATCATAATGATAAATACCGTCATGTTTGTCAGTAGAACACTAGTAGGGTTCATACGATAGCAGATTTTTGATTTCAATACTGATACCAAGTGTAGTATTTAAATACTCAATACCAAATTAACACTCATTATATTT
>BRDA01075590.1:0-12588 GCA_036984385.1 Crenuchus spilurus | reverse complement strand
TATATATATATATATATATATATATATATATATATATATAAACTTCATATAGAATAGATTTTATATAAAATGAAACCTTTTTCTATTTCCTATTTTCTTATTACAAAAAGCTGATGGTAACTAAAACATCACTCTTTTCTCAGTGTTAATAATTAGTACCTAACCTATAAACAGAAGGCTTTTATTTTAAAGAAGTACAAGCTACCACCTGGAAGTTTCATGTTATCTTGCGTGCCCAGACACATAGCCTTTATGCTGAAGGCAAATGTATACTCACTTATGAGTTTCAGTTCATTATGGGGCTTTGACAAGCCAGTAGCTTATTTCTGGGGCTACAGCTGGACCCATCTCCCTTTTTGATTCTTGTGGTGTCCCTTTTTCATGCTCCACCCTTGACTAAACACTTATGCTCTCATGCTTATGTTCTCATAACTCATGAATGAATGATTGAATGTTACACTTATATAGCACCTTTCTCAAACCCAAGGATGCTTTACAATCAACACACTGCATCTACACACACTGGTGAGAAGCGGCAGTCAATTGCGCACAGCATACTCTCATCCGAAAGCGACCATCCACCTGGAGGACTACATCGAGCACTAGGGGGATCACCCAGGACAGAGTGCCAACCATATATGAGCTTACATACTTACATACATATTCATTCATACACACCAGGATAATTTTTGAGTATCCAATTAACCTGATCTCCATGTTTTTGGGCTGTGGGAGGAAACCGGAGACCCCGGAGGAAACCCACGCGGACATGGGGAAAACATGGAAACTCAGCTCAGATACAGACTCAAACCCAAGACCTCAATGCTGAGAGGCGAACGTGCTAACCACTAAACCACTGTGCCACCCCGACTCTCATGCTCTCAACAGTGGGTTTTTCATCCACCAAGTTTTTGCAGATTTAAAATTTTTTTTAATAAATAATGATGTATAAAGCAATAAGTCCAGTAATATGATGTGGTATATTGTCAGTTTCCATCTTATTTCTTGACAAGGAGCATATACACAATGGTGAACTGTTGTGATTTACATCAAATATTTGACCTACTACTTTGTACTCCACAGAAGTGGCCAGGTTGTATACAGCAGTGGTGACTCTTGCACTTTGAAAAAGCTTGATCACACTGTTTTAGTGCGTGTCTACAACTTGTATTATGGTAGCTCTGTCTACACTGAGTTTTAGTGAGCATCTAGGTCCTGTGTTATGTTAGCCAATTTGTTAAACAGTGCAGGGAAAAAGCTGCTCATGTTTTTAGTGCAGAGATGTATAAAATAAATGAAAAGTTTTTACAACTTGCCTGTCATCTCTGAACTGCAAACAGTCAAGAAAAGGCCGACAAATGCAAATTCTGAAGCAGAGAAGTTTTATATAAAAATGCAAAAAAACAGGCAAACTGGGCAATAAAGACAAGGCAGAATGAGAATACAGCAAGCAAGAAAACAGTTCAAAACCAAAGAGATCAAAATATCTAACTCACCAAGGCTAGGTAATGGCAACTAATTGACAATACTGAGCAGAGTTCAAGTGCAAGATGTGAGATTAAATAGACTGGCAACTGAGATCAATCAGTACTCTGGTGAGCTAGATCTGCGAGGCGGGCACTGATTGGTAGGAGGTGTGGTATGTGGTTGCAGGCTGCAGCGCACGCCCTGCGAGGCAGATGAGACCGAAATGACACCTACAAGTATTTAGGTATATGGTTGGACAACAGGCTCTTCTTCATAATGAGTGCATATTGAAAATCTAGTGAAGATTAGAGTGTTTTTTTATCATAATATAACATGCTTGAATTTCTTAGTTTGCAAAACATTTGTACAAGCTACAAGTATTTTAGATTGTGGGGACACCATTTATATGCATGCTGACTCGGTTAGGTCCAATCAAATTCACCATCTAGGTGTCAATCAAATTCACCATCTCGGACACATTGTGTACTTTATGATTTTGTCTCCTGGCCTTTGTTAATCCTATGGAGGCAGCATCACTGCTATATTTTTATTTACAAAGCTTTACTGGGAAATTTTCCCTCTTATTTGTGTAATATCACATGCACAGTTCGTATGATTCCCATTCTTCTAAAAGGTTGCTCTACCCCAGGATTAATTTAGAATTGGGCTGAAAAGCTTTCGACTATTTTGCACCATGGTCATGGAATAATTTTCAGAACAAATTGCAGCTTAAACGCTATATCGGCCGATATATCAGGCGGGCCCTATTATGTTGTGTTTATATTGTAATTATATAGTGCTAAATTGTGTATCTTTCCTTCCTTCTAGGGTAGTAGTAATGGTTGCTCTAACAGTGACTGTGCTACGAGTTGTTTGGACTCTAACCTGTCTGTACTAGCAGAGATTATTGTCTTATTGGAATCAAAGCACTGTTGTACGTCGCTCTGGATAAGAGCATCAGCTAAATGCTGTAAATGTAGAGCTTTAACAATAAAGTACTATCCATCCATCCATCCATCCTGTCAATATCCATATCACATAAAGATTGATAAAGTTTAATGCACTTCTGGGGTTGAATGGATGGTTGATCTATGTAATAATATTATTGAGGATGGACACATACCAGCTGATTGGACAAAGAGTGCTCTCATCCCAATATACAAGCGAAAAGGAGATCCCCTACTGTGTGGGAATTATCAAGGCATTAAGCTGCTGGAGCAGGCTATGTAGCTGTACGAGCGAGTTGTTGATGCCAGGATATGCCAGACAATAGACACAGACACCATGCAGTGTGCTTTCATGCCAGGAAAGGGCACCACAGATGCCATATTTGTGGTGCAGCAAATACAAGAGAAACGTCTTGCCAAGAAGAAGGACCTATACTTCGCATTTGTCGACCTTGAAAAAGCATTTGACAGTCCCATGAGAGGTAATTAGATGGGCACTCAGAGAATCTGGGGTGGACGAATGGCTAGTTAAAGCAGTGATGGCCCTAATTGAGGATGCTCAGACTGGTCCGTACAAACTCAGTTGACTCAGATAGTTTCAGTGTGAAGGTAGGAGTGCACCAGGGCTCTTGCCTGAGCCCGCTCCTGGTTGTCACTGTCCTGGATGTTATTGCTCGGAGTTGTAAGGAAGGACTACCTTGGGAAGTGCTCTATGCAGACGACCTGGTCCTGATGGAAGACAGTGTGGAGAAGCTTAAGAGGAATATTGCTGCCTGGAAGAACAGCTTGAAGGACAAGGGTTTAAAGGTCAACATAAAGAAAACCCAGATCATTATTTCCACTGCAAGTGCTGACATGTCCCGTAAGTGTGGAGAATACCCTTGTAGCATCTGTCACAAAGGAGTTGGTGCAAATGCCATTCAGTTCATCTCCTGCAAAAGCTGGGTACATAAACATTGCTCTGGAGTTAATAGTAGCCTTCAAGCAGCCAGCCCTACTTTTGAATCCAGACGATGCCAAGGACAGCTCCCTAGATCAAGCATAGTGGGGGATGGTGAACACCTGGTTGTGGATGGTGATAAATATGAGGTAGCGAACAAGTTCTGCTACCTAGGAGACATGATTGCTAGTGAGGGAGGAGCAGAAACAGCAGCTGCAACTCGCATACATGGATGGAAGAAGTTCAGAGAGCTGACCCCCTTTCTCTCCTCACATGCCCCATCACTAAGGCTGAAGGGCAGGGTGTTCGACACCTGCGTGAGAAGCAGCATGCTCTATGGCAGCGAAACCTGGCCTATGACCAAAGAAACAGAGGAATCCAGGATGATGTAGGGAAAACCTAAGGAGCAGATATACCAACGTTGAGAAGAGCACTATTGGGACTGAAGGAGGTCTCAAACGTCCTGAAGTGCAGACAGCTATGATGGTTTGGCCATGTGGAAAGAAAAGGTGACCAGGACTGGATTAAAAAAGTCTGGAATGCATGGAGTATAGATGGTCCCCTTCCCAAAGAAGACCCAAGACAAACGTAGGAGGCAACGGTGACTGCTGATCTAAAGGCCGCAGGGTTTGACACCAACAGACAGCAGAGATAGACTAGGATGGCGGTCCTCCATGAGGAAAAGTGCAACCCAGAATACTGGAGCAAGCACTAAAAACGATTGATGGACTTCTACTTACTTTACAACAGTAACTCTACCAATAACTTGGGCTTATATCCATCCATTTAAAATAAATCAGAGTACTGCATACACACACTATACATGGAACTACACAGTATACAAAAAAAATCTAGTATGCCAAAGATAGCTGAATTGTGTACAGTACTACTTCAGTATGTGAGATGCATCATTGAGATTGAGATCTATGTGAGAACTATGTGAGAGTATGTGAGTAAGTGAGAGCTATCATTGTGGTACTGCATCCAATGCAGCCATTCTCAACTTTATTTTTAAAAATGTCTCAACTGAATATACAGTACATGCTTATGTCACAATATTATGACCACCCTTGGTTTGGAATAAACTCAGACTGGGACATCACAGATGCCATTTGACAGTTTTGCATTTGTAAATAAGTGAGCACACCAGTCAGTTGCAGCAGAGTGAAAAACCATCATCATTTGGAAAGGACAAGATCTGACTGATGTTCAACAGGACATGATAATAAGGTTTAGGTTGAAGTGTGGTAGCATCTCAGAAACTGCTAACTTTGTGGGATGTTTTAAAGCTGCTGTAAAGAAGGTGTTCTGAGAATAGACTTTTCATTGATTGAAATTCAAAATGCAGGGCTAGTCAATATCTTATCTGGCCCCTGATGGGTAAACTGTTTGCTTATAATTAAAAGATCCCCACCACCTCTGAGTGCACAGACCAAAGCAACAAGTAAACAATGGTGTGTGCGTGTGTGGGGGGGCTAAGGCGCTCAAGGGAAACCATAGATCTGAGATTGAAGGAACACATTAACAGTCAGCCGCACAGCCACACAAACACACACACACACACACACACTCACAACGTAACTGATGGGTTACAAGCTTGCAGTATGCCAGCCAGTTTGTCATGACTGACATCTTCATTCCATCATCGATTGCTTAAAGCACAGTGGCGAGGGACTTAGCAAAAATGTCTGGAGAGGCTCTCTCAACCATGAAGATGCAGCACTCTCAACTACTGCACTGGCAATATGTGTATGTGTGTGCGTGTGTGTGTGTGCGTGTGTGTGTGTGTGTGTTATTTTAGACATTGGTTGTGAAGGACCTGCATTGAAGCTATTTTCATTCATGAACTGTGAAACCCTTTCCCCTGAGAAGTCCAGATGACATAGCAGTTGAACTGCTCAGGTTTGGTGAAGAGACAACATTAAATAAGCTCCATGAGCTCTGTATGGAAGTTTGGGAAACTGGAATCTGGCCAGAAGAATGGACACATTTTTCATCACACTGCCCAAGAAAGGAGACTTGCTCCAGTGCAAGAACTACAGGACCATTGCACTGGTCTCACATGCTAGCAAGATCTTGTTGAGAGTGATATTAAAATGATGCAGTCTAAGCTGGAAGAGGAGATTGCCCAAGAACAAGCTGGATTTAGACCAAGAAGAGGAACTCGGGATCAGATCACAAACCTCCACATCATCTTGGAGAAAGCAAGAGAAAGGAACCAGGAACTGTATTTATTTTTTATTGATTTCACAAAGGCATTCGACATGGTACAACATGACCAAATGTGGAAAACCATGCTGGAGATGGGTTTCCCCTCACACCTGATCCAGCTGCTGAGAAATTTGTACAGTCAGCAGCGTACAGCCGTCAGGACAGCCAATCACACATCAGCATGGTTCAGTGTAAGACAAGGAGTCCATCAAGGATGTATCCTCTCACCATGTTAATTCAACATCTTAGGAGAACAATTGATGAGGAAAGCACTACAGGGATTTATGAGAGGATTCAAGATTGGTGGAAGGACTATTAACAATCTCAGATATGCAGATGACATTGTCTTATTGGGCACATCAAAATAACAACTAGAAGAGCTGGTGAGTCGAACTGAGAAAACTACAAAGGAATATAACATGCAGATCAATGCAGCTAAAACAAATGTAATGATGAACACTGAAGATATACTGAAGATCACAGTTGAAGTAAGACTTCTGGAGCAAGTAGACTCTTTCACGTATTTGGGATGCAGAGTAACAAAAGCTGCAGACTGTGCCAGTGAAGTGAAGTCAAAAATGGCCATGGGCATGATGTTGATGGTCAAGTTGACAAAGATGTGGAAAAGCAAGTCAATTAGCACCAACACCAAACTAAGACTGATGAAAGCCTTGGTCTGGCCAGTAGCTACATATGGATGTGAAGCCTGGACACTGAAGAAAGAGGAAGAAAGACGTATTCAGGCTTTTGAGAACAAGTACATCAGGAAGTTGCTGAAGATCTCATGGATGAAGATGATGACCACTGAGCAAGTCCATGAGATGGCTAGAACTCAAAAGGAGTTACTAATGTACATTAAATCCCGCAAGTTACGTTACTTCGGTCATGTGATGAGGCACACACATGAGAACATTGAAGGAAGTGTTATGGCTGGACTTGTGGAGGGAGTCCGAAGACATGGAAGACCAAGAATAACCTGGATGGATAACATCAAGACATGGACTGGATTATCAGGTGCTAGCCTGCTACAAGCAACCAGAGACAGATGACTTTGGAGAGTAAGTAAGTAAGTAAGTAAAAGTATATGACACGACATGACATGACTGTGAAACCCAATGGCAGTTCCTGTTTATTAGTATTGTCTTTTGGCCATAATTCTGAGAATTTCCCGTAGAATGATATTTTTGCCATTTATAGTTGACCCGCATGCCCATATGCTTTCAAACACCTGAAAATTCAGCTACTTTCTTCACACTATGGCCTTTGCTTCCCAAATGCAATCACTCCTTTTTGCCAATCATTAACATCTGTTTGGTGACCCATTTTCCACACCTTGAATGAGACATTCACTGTACTGTACCACCTTTTCTCAATATTTGAATCCCATCACACATCCGGCAGTATTTATTTTACCAGTCATCCTTATTCAATCCTTATTGATAAGGTTGGCAAGATGGCGCCTGTGTTTGGCTTTGCCGCTGCCATGGACAGGTTGTCTGTGCCTCACCTTTTAGTTATTTTGTTTTTTGTCATTCCTGTGTGCTCGGGATGCCTCAGCTGTCCTGGTCTATGATCGACAAATATTGCTGCAGATTAGAAACTCTGTTGAAAGTTTGTCTGTTTCTGGGAACGTTCCATTTCCCGGAACGGCAGTTTGTCCACCGGTTCATGGTGTATCACTGTGCTGCGTCTCCAGGTGAAAGGGCCTGCTTTGTCCTCGTCCGCACTCCAGACGTGGTTCGGATCGGCGAAATCAATGTGTGCTTTGTCGGATTAAGCGCTCTCCAAGGAACTTCTCTACCAATGAGGATACATCGGCTTCAATTAAAATGTGTTTGATCAATGCACTCTCTGTGGCTAACTAGGCTCACATTTTAAATGATCTGTTCTTAAAGAATAATTTGGATTTTTTATTCCTAACTGAAACTTGGCAGCAAAACATGGAATTTATTCACCTAAATGAACTATGTCCTACTGACTGTTCCTTTATTGGGACTCCACATCTGTCTGGCCATGGTGGTGGACTTGCGGTGGTCTGGAGAAATCAGTATTCTTCTCAGTTAGTGAGCAAAGATCATTTTGCTACGTTTGAGCTGCAAGTGTCTAAAGTTGGTAAGTTAGAGCCATTTTATTGTTTTTTAATTTATCGACCACCAGGTCCAGCTGGCCAGTTTCTGTCAGTATTTTCAGACCTTCAGGCCTCTATCATTAGACTGAACAAAGTGTTATTACTTGGGGATTTTAATTTGCATATTGAAGACACAGATTGTGTGGCCACAGAATTTATCAATATTACTCAATCTTTTCATTTTAAGCAGTTTATTTCAGCGGCTACTCATACAGGTGGCCACACTCTGGATCTTGTCTTCACACTAGGGTTAGAAATTGATCACATCAGGTGTGAAGACCTTTTGATCAGTGATCACAAATGTATTTTTTAGTCTTTCTAGTTATGTTTCCCCCCTGCATTGGAGAAAAAAGTTGTATACTTGCATCATAGAACAAAAATCAGTTGGTCGATTTTCAGCCCATTTTTCATGTGATTTTATTCAGAGCTGTAATGATGTTGAGTATTTAATGCAGTCGTTTAATGAGCAATGTTCTTTGATATTAGATGAAGTGGCACCATTAAAGGTCAGGTCCACTACTATCAACAATACTATGGTAGTATTCTAGTATTACTACCCCTTGGATAACAGATGAAGTTTGCTCTTTGAGACAAAAGTGTCACAGGTCTGAGAGACTTTGGAAATCTACTAGGTTAGAAGTGCATTGCCTGTACCTCAAAGACCTACGTTCTTCTTTTAATGAGTTAGTAAAAGAAGCTAGGTCTGCCTATTTTTCTAACTTAATCTCTTAATCAAAGAGAAATCCTAAGGTTTTATTTGACTTTATTGACAATATTGTTTCACCATCATCAGCAACATTACCATGTTCTTCAGTTAATGATTGCAATAGGTTTCTTTCTTTCTTTGTTGATAAGGTTACGGTCATTAGGTCCAATATTCAGCTTGTGACTTGTTTGCCGAATTTTAATATTCCACCTAGTTTATCTATTTTGGATTTATTCCAGCCCATCAGCATAGAGAACTTGTTTGATGTGACTAGGCAACTAAAACCAGCCAAAAGTTCATTGGATGTAATACCATGTTCTTTACTTTTAAAAATGTTACCAAGTATTGGCCCTGCCCTATTAGCTATTATTAATTCTTCGCTGTCTACAGGTTGTGTTCCATCATACTTTAAACATGCTACTGTCCAGCCTTTGTTGAAGAAACCCAACTTGGATCCAGATGTGCTAAGGAATTACAGGCCTATATCAAAACTTCCTTTTTAGCCAACATTTTAGAGAAGGTGTTGGCCAATCAACTCACAGCTGTGCTAGAGAATAATAATATATATGACTATTTCCAGTCAGGATTTCTTAATCGGCACTCTACAGAGACATGTCTCCTTAGGGTCTCTAATGATCTGTTAATGTCGGCTGATGCAGGTGATTGTTCAGTTTTGGTGTTACTTGATCTTAGCTCAGCTTTTGATACTGTAGATCATCATATTCTGATTAATAGGTTACATGATTGGGTGGGTATATCTGGTACAGCACTTGCCTGGTTTACATCATATCTCACTGATAGAAGCCTCTCTGTGACTATTACTGAATTTGTGACTAAGTCTACTCCTTTATCGTGCGGGGTCCCACAGGATTCAGTTTTGGGGCCTTTGTTATTTTCTTTGTATATGTATATTTCTTTGGGGCCAAATTATAAAAAGTTTTAATATATCTTATCATGTCTTTGCTGATGATATTCAGCTTTATTTTTCATTTAAACCTAGTGAGATCCACTGTTTACATCGACTAATAGACTGTGTAAATGCTATCAGGGAATGGACAACAAATAACTTCCTACAGCTTAATGCTGATAAGACAGAAGTCTTGATTGTTGCTCCTGAAAAGGTTACTCCACTAATTAAAGAAAATCTTGGGCCTGTGTCCCCTGCTGTCCACTCAACCCTGTGGAATTTGGGAGTTGTTTTTGATCAGTCTCTGTTGTTAGACATGCATGTTAAACAGCTGACAAAATCTTGTTTCTTTCATTTAAGAAACATTAGTAAGTTAAGTTTCAGATGAAGAGCTGGAAATGCTTGTGCATGCATTTATCTCTACTCACACTAATTATTGTAATGCTGTTTTCACTGCACTTACTATATCAGCCCGTGATCATCTGCAGATGATCCAGAATGCTGCGGTGAGATTACTTACTAAAACTAACAGACGCTCTCATGTTACCCCCCTGTTATTATCTTTACACTGGCTTCCTGTTGAATTCAGGATCCAGTTTAAAATTTTAATACTGACTTATAGAGCATTGCATGACCAGGCTCCTTTGTAGGTGCTTGATCTACTTCACCCATATGCACCAGCTCATTCTCTTACATTACATTACATTACATTGCATTTAGCGGACGCTTTTATCCAAAGCGACTTACAATAGTGGGAAAGTACAAATGAGAAAAATACTTGAGTTGTACTAGTATTTACTAGTACTAGTATGCTAGAATTAACATTTCGATATTGAATGCTGAGTGCATATCAGTACTCATGGGGAGTATTTGGGATCACTAGAGCAGGTGTTCTTTGAAGAGCTCGGATTTTAGGAGCTTCTTGAACCCAGTGAGGGACACCTCTGCTCTAGTGATGGTAGGCAGCTTGTTCCACCATCTGGGAACTACTGAGGAGAACAGTCTGGATTGCTTTGTGTGAATGTTAGGCAAAGCAAGGCGACGTTCAGTGGAGGAGCACTGCGACCGGGCAGGGACATAAGCTTTTAGGAGCGAGTGCAGATAAGAGGGAGCCTGCTCTGTCATCACCTTATAGGCGATCATGCAGGCTTTGTGTTTGATCCGGGCAGCAATCGGAAGCCAGTGTAGCTCAATGAGCAGTGGGGTGACGTGCCCGTTTTGGATGGTTAAAAACCAGACATGCTGCTGCATTCTGGACCATCTGTAGTGGTTTAATAGTGCAGGCTGGGAGGCCTGTTAGCACAGCGTTGCAGTAATCGAGGCGTGAGATAACAACAGCTTGTACCAAGAGTTGAGTGGCATTAGGAATGGTCTGATTTGTCTGATATTATAGAGCGCAAAGCGGCAGGACTGTGCAACAGAGTGATGAAAGCTGGTCATCAAAAATAACCCTGAGGTTCCTAACAACCTTTGACAGAGAGAGTGAGAGAGAGTCGATCGTCAAGGTGAGGTTGTGTTGAACCGACTGTTTTGCGGGGAAGACCAGTAGTTCAGTCTTAGAGAGGTTAAGTTGTAGGTGGTGATCCTTCATCCATGAGGATATTTCTGAGAGGCAGTGAGATATCCACGCCATGATGGAAGAGCAATGGTAGGAAAAGCCATGCGAGCAGATAACTGGTCCCAGTGAGGTGGTGTAAATGGAAAAAAAAGGGGTCCCAGTATCGAGCCTTGGGGCACTCCGGTGGACAATGAGTGTGAAGAGGACAGCTCTCCTAGTGATCTCTTAGGTTGAGAGAGTTAAACTTACTGTCTCATGCTCTTGCTTAAAGACTCATGGTGATCGAGCATTTGCAGTCATAGCTCCTAAACTTTGGAACACACTGCCCCCATTTTTAAGAGTGGCTGATTCTGTGGATTCTTTTAAAAAGCAATTAAAAACCTACTTGTTCACAAAGGCATTTGAATAAATGGACCAGGCAGGAATTGATGTCTTCTTTGTAATGTGTGTTGTTACATTCTAGATGTTACATTTAGTTACCTTGTGTGTATTGGACTCTGTAAAGCACGTTGTGGCTTATGTCTGTGAAAAGTGCTATATAAATAAATTTTACTTACTTACTTAGTCAACACCACCTGCATGAAGTTACTACCACAATAAATACGTAATGTGATTAAATTTGCCCTTATAAGATATGATCTCTTTCAGAAAAGCATGGGTTTTGCTGGAATTTTTACAAAAAGATGATATAGAAGGAGGAAACAATTGATAAGTGAAGATGGAGGGACTCACTTTAATTAAATATCCATCCTCTAATTGAATTTCTAATGTTATTTCAATTAACAATCAGCATTCCAAAATTATTCTGAAGGAGACATCATCTCCAAGCCAATGCATTAGAATGAAAAGAAGAAAAACTCAGAGCTCAAAGAGATACATAGGAAGTGAGACATAAATGAGAGAGAGAGAGAGAGAGAGAGAGAGAGGAAGAGGGAGATGGTGAGAGAAAGAGAAGGGGGGGGTGCAATAACAGCATGAACAAAACTTCTGAAGAATACCGCAGGATTTTCTTGGTGGTAATTAACAACAGAATGGATATGTACAAAAAATGCATTTCCATTATTGGAATATTATTTCTAAAACCTAATCTACACAGGCAGACAACAAAAACATGGCATCTTATGCAACAAAGAAAATAGTCTGAACCTAACAATTCAGGACAGACTCCTCTAACCATGTGGATAAGCTACAAATAACACTGGCTCTGTAGGGAAGCCTCAAGCTGGCACACTGTTTAGTGTCTCTTTGAGTATGTTAGAAAAGTAGAAAATGGTCATTATTTTTCCAAACATTAGATCTCATAAAATCATCTTACTTCTGGATTTTGTTAAGTTTGATTGGACTGGATAAAAGTGACATCCTGGTCCAATAGTGTATTTATTCAGCATAATTCTCCATTGACATGCCTAAACAATAACACAACCAAACACAGGATGGAATGAGTTACATTTCTGAGGTATGGTTTGAAGAATGTCTTGTAATTTTTTGCCCAGCATCTCACATAGAAAACACAGAATAGGCAGCAAGTTATCAGTAGACAATAAATCAATGCAACATGCAAGTTTTGTAATAATCAGCATTATTTAATATAAACTTTAGCAATATTTTACAAACCGGATTCCAAAAAAATTGGGACACTAAACAAATTGTGAATAAAAACTGAATGCAATGATGTGGAGATGGCAAAGGTCAATATTTTATTCGTAATAGAACATAGATGACAG
>BRDA01075588.1:29926-58910 GCA_036984385.1 Crenuchus spilurus | reverse complement strand
TATATATATATATATATATATATTAGGGGTGTAAAAAATAACTGATTTGAATCGGAAGTCCGGTTTTGACTTAAACAATGCAAGTATATTGGTACATGGACCCCTGAATTGTTCTATTTGTAGCATAAACCGGCCGATGGCCCGATTAAATAGCTGTCAATCGATTTGTTTTTGCTGATGTGCACTGCTGCGGCTCTCTCTCTCTCTCTCTCTCTCTTTCTCTCTCTCTCTCTGATTAACTTATATTCATCACAGTCACGTCTTGTCACACCAGAGTTGCCAGGTTCGCGAATTTCACACCAAATTGGGCTTGTTTGAAAATCCAGTCGTGTACAAACGTATATAAGTCGACACCAAGGAAGTTTGAATACAACAATAACAACGAAAAGAACATACTGTAACAATATAAGGAAAATATCTGAAAAGGAGAGAGAGAGAGAGAGAGAGAGAGAAGGTGAAGAGAAAACCGTCACTAGCTAATATGCCAGGTAAATGGGGAAATACCAGAGGCGGTATTTCAAGGACTGTGAAAAAGAAAAAGGTTTGATGGACTGATAATAAAGTCATACACTCATAGTTGTTTTGCCATTTGCTTCAAATGTGTGACAGACATATATTTTGGGCTAGTTTAAGCTTCTAAAGGGCGGTTTTTAGACTGACTTTGGGCTGGATATTTTTGTTGGACCTGGCAACCCTGCATCACAGTCAAGTTTGGTTTTTACACGAAGAACGGAAAACTAAAAATCATTGCTGTTTACAAAGAATGCAAAGACACATTCAAGTACACCGGTATTACTACAAACCTCACCACTCATTTGGTGAGACGACATGGCGAAAGTGGTGATTATGATGCTAGCACCACTAGCCCAAAGACACGGCAGGACAATAACACAGAAAACCAGGACTTCTTCCAGCCAAAACTCGACCACAACTTGGCTAGAGCCAAAGTAATAACGGCTTCAATAACCCGGTTCATTGTCAAAGACTTAAGACCATACTGTGTGGTGGAGTATGAGGGTTTTGGGGACTTGTTTAAAATATTGGAGCCCCAGTACAACATCCCAACGGGACAGTATTTTACTGTTTATAAATTCACATGTCAAATACAAACGTATTTCATTAATCTATTTGAATGCAAGCAAAAACTAATTTTTAGTATTAACTTATGTTGAATCAATGTAAAATTATCTATTTTAAACAAGTAACTCGTATTATTTTCTACCCTATTATATTGAACCAAATTGTATGAAAATCCTACTGAATCGAACCGAATCGAACTGAATCGGCCCAATTAAAAATATATAGTTTCTGAATCATTTCGTACTGTATGAATCGAGATACATATCGGATCGTCATTTGTTGGACAGATGCATATATATATATATATATATATATATATATATATATATATATATATATATATATAAATATATATATTAACCTGACATATTTTAAATGACCGCAAGACAGTAAGTCAGTTTTGGTGGTATTCTGTTGGTTTAGTTTTGTGTTGTGATTTTACATTCTGGTAAGTGTTTTCACTCATAAAGGGGCAGGGACATGTCACAAGCCAAAGTTCCCGGATATGCCGATTTGCTGTATAAACACTGCTGACTAGTAAAGTCTTATAAAGTAATGAGGCCCAGTGGCACTATTAGGAAACCAAGTTTGATTTCCTTTAGTTTATAGTGTAGAACATTATGATCAGTGGCTGATATTTTATCTAGATATGAACTGTGAGTTACTACACAATGGCAATAAAACCTAATAAAACAATCAACAAAATGACTCTTTTCCAAAATAATTATTTAATTTTCTTACACATATGTACCACATATGTATCCAGCATTGCTTACTATTGTGTAGTCAAGTCTTTGCTTTCACCAAAAAGGGAATATTTTGTGCTTGATGGCAACAATTCCACTGACTTCACTTAAGGCAAGAAAGTTAGGCTGATGTGTGTATGTGTGTGTGTGTGTGTGTGTGTGTGTGTGTGTGTGTACACTACTCACAAAAAGCTAGGGATGCAGTGGTGATTTCCTCATCACAAACAATTTATTGAAACAGAAGCCAACAACAGTGGTAGGTAAACCCCAACACAAAATGTAAATCTCTCAGTAACATGTCATGTGCCCTTGAGCATCAATTACAGCGTGATGATGTCTCATGCTGTTCACAAGTCAACTTATTGTCTGCTGAGGCATGACATCCCACTCTTCTTGAAGGGCAGCTCTCAGCTCATTGAGATTCTGGGGTAAAGAGTTATGAGCCTCTACATGGTGACTCAGCAGATCTCATAGGTTTTCTATGAGATTCAGGTCTGGAGAAAGTGCAGGCCATAGCGTTTGAGGTACCCCAGTCTCCACCAGCCATGAAATTAGGCCTGTGTTGTTCATGCAGAGGCACAATGACTGGGTTAATTATGTTATTTAAGTAGTATGAGCTTGTCACTGTAAAATACACAAAGTGTAGGGTAATTCTGTACTGATTAGGCACACCTAACAGCACCACTGACAACAGTGGTTGTTGCATAGCGCTCTTCTTCACATCTCCAACATCATTGGTGGCCATCATTTGTGCTCAGTGTGAATCAACTTTCAACAATGAACAGCACTGAGGCCCAAGAACTTATAGAACAAATACATTTTTGTACTGTTTTTTGTTCATTTGCCCATGGAGTGCAATAATTAAAATGTTATAGTGTGTCTCTTGACAGATTACTTTAAAAGCAGTCAAGAATGTTAGTGCAGAGAAATATTTGGAGTTGGCAGAACTGAGAACTTTGTGTGAACAGAGCTGAGACTGAATATGATCTGCTGAGGGTCTAGCTGTGTCCTCTAGTGGTGAACTTCTGAATAGTTAATAATAGTTGAAATGTGAGGCTAACACTGGGCTAAATTACAATGCTAATAGTGTTTCCCCTTTTAAAATCCAATTTAGTTTAGGCTTATTTCTAGGCTTATATGTCCAAAAATATCCAGGTTCTCTTATAATTTTAAATTTGGCCCATTTTATGTAGACCCAAATGTTATCAGTGGGAATAATAAAACTCTCCTTCTCCTAGACATGATGAGCAGAGAAACTCTACTTTCTTGCATGATGCTAATGCACTTCTGTTTATTTGTTTTAAAGATACCAATATATTATACAGTCCCAGAGAACTACTTGAGAAAACCTTAGAAAATGACATAGTTTGAGGAACATTTTTGCAATGCTAATTGGTGTACAGTGGGGCAAAAAAGTATTTAGTCAGCCACTGATTGTGCAAGTTCTCCAACATGAGAGACGTCTGTACTTTTCTTCATGAGTACACTTCAACTATGAGAGACAAAATCAGAAAAAAAATCATATCAATCAAGGAAATCATATTGTTGGGTTTTTAAAGAATTTATTTGTAAATCGTAGTTCATGGACAAATGTCTTTACATTTTCTTTCAGAATTCTCTGATATAATTCAGAATTCATCGTTCCATCAATGATGGCAAGCTATCCTAGATGCAGCAAAACAGGCCCAAACCATGATACTACCACCACCATGTTTCACAGATGCTATAAGGTTCTTATGCTGGAATACAATATTTTCCTTTCTCCAAACATAAAAACAAATAAAATGTCTATTTTGGTCTCATCCATCCATAAAACACGCTTCCAATAAAGTTCTGGCTTGTACACGTGATTTTTAGCAAACTGCAGAGAAACAGCAATGTTCTTTTTAGAGAGCAATGGCTTTTTCCTTGCAACCCTGCCATACACACTATTGTTGTTCAGTGTTCCTTTGATGGTTGACTCATGAACATTAGCTAATGTGAGTGAGGCCTTCAGTTGCTTAGAAGTTACCCTTGGGTCCTTTGTGACATTGCCAACTATTACACACCTTGCTCTTGGAATGATCTTTGTTAATTGACCACTCCTAGGGAGTCCACACTCATTAGAGATTTTTTTTCCAGCCTGATAAGCATCAACAACTCTTTTTCTGAGGTCCTCAGAAATATCTTTGGTTTGTACAATGTTGCACTTTCACAAACATGTGTTGTGAAGAGCAGACTTTGATAGATTCCTGTTCTTTAAATAAAACAGGGTGCCCACTCACACCTGAATGTCATTCCATTGAAAACACCTGACTCTAATTTCACCTTCAAATTACCTGCTAATCCTAGTGGTTCAAATACTTTTGCCATTCATAAATATGTCACAGTGAATCATTATCAAGTATAATATTTTTGTGACATTTGCTTATCTGGGTTCTCTTTATCACTTTTTCTACTTTTAGGACTTGTGTGAAAATCTGATGATGTTTTGGTCATATTTATGCAGAAATATAGAAAATGCTAAAGGGTTAACAAACTTTCAAGCATCACTACACACACACACACACACATACACACACACCTATATTATATAATGTCATATATATAATTGGTCAGAAGGGTACATAAACACCAGTTTCAAATAACTAGTTTTCTTGCTATTCTTGGATGGTTCAGGCTTTACAGAGTTAAGCTACTTCAATGGGTTGTATTTATGACTGTCTCTGTGTGTGTGTGTGTGTGTGTGTGTGTGTGTGTGTGTGTGTGTGTGTGTGTGTGTGTGTGTGTGTGTGTGTGTGTGTGTGTGTGTGTAGGTGTGTGTGTGTGTGTGTGTATGTCTGAAGCTCAGTGTGACGTCTCTTGGAAATCAATTTAATGACCTGAGACAGAGAGCTTAGGCAAGGACAGAGTCAGGAAGAGAGAGTGTAGCAGCAGCAGCAACAACAAACAAGCACCATAACACTGGCTGACCTGTGTGGGGGTCAGTCTTTTCTGGACGTGGCTTGGCCCATTGACAGAGCATTCAAAATAAAAGGAGCTACAACAGCAGCAGGTCTGATAGATTCCGTGTCAGAGCTTCTGCAGTCTGACATTAATCCAGCAAAGGTACGTACAAACTTCAACCTTACACCCCTCTGAAGGTCTTTTAGAACTGCTACCTGCAGACAGAATTATTTTTTAGTGCTAATGTAGATTTACATCCTACAGGCACCAATGGGAATAAAATAATCTCAATTGTTTTTTGCCTACATCACTCCTCTATCCAGTTCCACCCCTAAATATGTGATCCCAGTTTCAAACCCATGATTTATCTGTAAAATGTAAATGAAACGTAGAAGATACTGAAACAAAAATATATTTATGTGCAGAGGACATTAATTAACAGTCAGTCTTTAAGAGGATATTATTTTACAGAATGATATAGGAAAGTCATGATTATTGACTTTGTTAGGCATGTTACTGCAGAATGATGTTGGTAAGTCATGATTGTTGACTTTGTTAGTAATGTTATTGCAGAATGTTGTTGGTAAGTCATGATTGAAGTTGTTAATCATGTTATTGGAGAATGTTGTTGGTAAGTCAAGACTGTTGACTTTGTTAATAATGTTATTGCAGAATGTTGTTAGTAAGTCATGATTGAAGTTGTTAGGTATATTATTGTAGAATGTTGGTGGTAAGTCATTACTGAAGTTAGTTATGTTATTGCAGAATGTTGTTGGTAAGTCAAGACTTTTGACTTTGTTAGTCATGTTATTGTAGAATGCTGTTGGTAAGTCATTACTGAAGTTGTTGGGAATCAATTGTGTTTTAGAGGCAACTGTATATATCAGTGAAAATTTTATTTACAAAAAATTACAAAAGATGATTTCTTTATTTTGGGGGGTTGTTTCTAATAAACTAAGATATTGTTAATAAATTTTATTGGTAATTAAAAACAGTGATAGGTAACTGTATTGGTTAGAATTAACTTTGTTGGAAAATTCTACTACAGCATTGCAATACTAATGCTTTTTAGAGTAACAGGGGTGATTGAGGCACAGATTCTGAAAGTTGGAGAATTTTATTGATAAGGTAAGATGTTGTTGGAGAATTGTCTTGGTAAAGAAAGATATTGTTAGAGAACTGTACGCAAGAAACATCATTTTGGGGTGTTGGTAAGGAATAGCATTAGCATATATTTGTTAAACTTCTCAGGAAAGTAATGCTAATCTGGCGTCAGCTCATTCCTTTTATGTAACGATGACTAGAACATGACTATAGACCTGATCTTAGATTAGTGCTCTTATTCCGAGATGCTTGATAAATATGGATCATTGTTCTGGAATTGTATTGATATAGAATGACATTGTTGGGAAATAAATAGTAAGGAATGCCACTGTTGGAAAATTGTAACTGTCAGTAAATAAATTATTAGAGGGTTTTATAAGGAATGGTACTGTTGGAAAAGTGTATTGGCACTGAAGGACTATGTCACTGGCAAACAAGTGGTGGAATTGTAGTACTAAAAAATATTCATAAATGATGACCTTGTAAAGGAATAACATTATTGAGGCATGATGCTTTTAAAAATGATGCTGTTGGAGAAAGTACTGGTGTGGAGAGGGATGTAGCCAATGTGTTTGAGATTACAGATTACACCTGAGATTACAAGAGAACATCCTGCTGGATCTCACAGGAGTTACTCACTGTGTAACTGCAAACCTGTTACATCATTAAATTGGATTACCACTCCACTCCACACACACAAATATCCTCTGTGTAAGCTGACATAAACACTTTTCCCAAAACTCTCTCTCACACAAAGAGGTGACAATACTGGAGAATTGTATTATGAAGGAGTGACACTGTTGTTGAACTGTGTTAGGAAGGAATGAGACTGTTGGGGAACTGTATTAATAAGGAATGATGCTTTTGGGGAATTACATTAATGGCAATGTTAGTGGCAATGTTGGGAAATTGTATTGGTAAGGAATGACAATTTTGGAGAACTCTCTTAGTAAGGATTGAAACTATTGGGGAATGATATTAATAAGGAATGATGCAGTTTGAGAAATTTTATTAGTAAGGAATGACACTGTTGGATAATTGTATTAGTAATGACTAACAAAATTAACATTTTTGTAAGGAATTACATTATTACATTGGAAATTGCAATGTAACAGATAGTACAAGTAATAACCCTTACAGGAATGATATGGAATTACTTTCCTTGGCAAAGAATGACAGTAGGGAACTGTATAAACATTGACGTTGAATAATGAATTAGTAAGGAAGGACACACAAAATCACATTGTTGAGGTGTTTTATGTATATAGAATGGCAGTTTTCAGAAACTGCAAATTAATAATAATCAACATTATGAGACCATCAAGCAGTGCCTCATCTCAGCTTAATTTAGCTTTGTTGAACACTTGGTATTTCTATTAATATATATATAGTCAATAGTCACTAGTATTAAAGGTGGTGAAAATTCATAAATCTATACTGCTTCCAAATGGACACAGTGTGTACAAGTGGTAATACTAAAACACTTGGAAAACCCTCATGTTTCCAGAGATACTGCCTCTAAATTACAAATGAATACATTTCTAATGTTTCCTCAACAAAGTGCTGTCATCACTGTCAATCATTTGAAAATGATGGATATAGATAACATTGTAGCATATATTAATGTATTTTCTGTCAAATTTGTATGTTAAATGAAAAAGAAGAACTGATCACACCATTAACATTACAGAGTACAGCAGATGTGTTTGAACCTTTACTGTTTACTGGAGGAAGCAAACAATATAATTTAGGAATTAAAGTAATATTTTGCATTGGCTGACTAAAGCATATTATATACTTTTTAAATGAAATAGATGGATTTTTTGTCAAACTCATTGTTTTCTGTGTGTGTGTGTGTGTGTGTGTGTGTGTGTGTAGTATGATGGCCTCTGTGATATCTGGTCTACAGGACTCCTCCATACAGGATTTTCACCTGCAAAGGAGAGCACAGTGCATGCCATACCAGGTACAGTGATGCAGGTCTTGAAGGGATGTTTGGAGTCTTTGTCAGTCAAGACATGTCTGGAGTCCAAATCTTGATTTTAGAATGAGAGCTGCAAGGTTAATATTGCTAAAATAACACCAGACCTCCTGAAAAAGCCTTTTCCTTCAAAATATATCACAAAAATATCTCTTGATCATCTGAAACTTCATCCACATCTTAATGAAGGTCTCATTGTGGTTTAAGAGACAGTATGACTTCATTAATTTTAATTTAATTTCATTCCATTTCTTTTTGTCAATATGATTGCACACAATGGAATTTGACCTCCACATTTAACCTGTGCAGTGAAACACACACATGCTGTGAGAACATCTGCCTGAAGCAGTGGGCAGCCCTATCCATGGCACCCAGGGAGCAGTTGGTCCGGTTCCTTGGTCCTGGGAACCTTCCAGTCACAAGACCAAATCCCTAAACACCAGGCCACGGCTGATCTCGTTAAAATAAAAAATTATATAAAAAAAAAATGTCAAAAAATGTCAACTCAGAACAGGAAGTGTTTATGTAGAAACACCTTTAATGAAAATGACTGAAAAATATGAACAAATCTGATCAGTCTTCTACCAGACTTCTACTAACAAGTATTATGTCTAATGTGAACTTTTGTAAAACATCCTTTTTTAAAATATATGTTTCATATATAACCATTTTTGTCTGAGTGTTTAGGGTTATTAACTCACACTCAGACAAAAATGCTTAAATATGAAATATGTTTTTAAAAAAGGATGTTTTTACAAAAGTTCACATTAGACATAATACTTGTCAGTGACAATAACTAGTTATATTTACTCATGAACTTTGAGATGGATTAGTATCTGACAGCTCTTTTAACTCAAATTTGTCTACTTTCTGCAAGTCTACGTTCTTTTTCAATTTTAGTCAGTAACATTTAGTTTCCTTCACAGTTCAAACCATAGTCTGTATATAGGAGCGGAAAAAAATGAAAGAATTGGATGACGACATATTGCTTGTGCATTTGAGGTAAATTGCAACCGCAGTGATACCGCTCGAGCTCCGCCCCCTTTTGCAGGGAGTGCGCACAGGCTTTGTTGTTATGCTACATTAGTCAGATATCAAAATGAGTTACTTACCAAACAAAACTGCCATTAACTTCCCCCTGAGTGTCTGTTAGTCAAATTCCTTCTAAAAAAAGGCATCACTTCTCTTCAGAAACATAAAAGTGAAGGTTAAATCTTATTAACAGAGTCACAAAATGTTAAATAAGCTGAGCTGTGTTTGTTATCTGCTGTGAGGAGTCATGGGAGAATAATCTGCATGTCCACGACAGTCAGAATGAGTTATCAATCAACTCATCATCACACCCCTTTAAATATCCCTAAATAACTTCTATATAAAGCATTTATTGTAAAGAAAATTACAGAAGGGTTAATTAGAGTAGGTACAGCTTGTGAAGTTAACACAACACAGCAAACAAATAAAACCAGTGAATGAGAAATAAATAATTTTAAAGTTTGCTTCCACTCACATGGTAGTGCATACTGCAACCAGCCACTAGTGGGCATCAGAGACGTTTTGGCCTCAGTTTACTTGTCCTGTCACGGTGTCCAGCTCTAGTCTATGGTCAGCACTATATCAGCACTATGTATGTATGGTTATTTGGCGTCCCCTCTGGTTGCAATATGTAATTGCATGACAATAACAGAAAACATTCTCAAAACATTCTCAAATGTGGATTGTGCAACATCCAAAAACAACATCCAAAATAGTACATAATTAAAGCCATGCTAATTAAGCTATGCTAACAACTTTCATGAAACCACAGACTTCTCAGGTGGAATGTTTTTCAGCAAAAGTATTTGTTTAAATCACAGTTTCCAGTTTTGCAGGGATTTTTACCCCAAGTCTGTGCAAATTTTGAACTTCCTGTATACTCATCTCTGAGTGCCCTTCTACTTGGAAATCCTGCAAAATAAGTGTCTAGTTATACAGTACTTTAATGCACCACAGCGGGCAGTTCTCAGTTCAGCTTCCCCTAATGGTGAGATGTAGGTTCAAATACTTCCTAAAATCAGAATCACATTTTTTATTCACCAAATAGCAAGTGTAACAGGAATTTGTCTTGGTGCAGGTGCCAACATAATTTAAACACAATCAAATAAATAGAAAAATGTAAAATATATGATGTACACAAACAAATAACTGTATGTGCAATGTGACATATGTACAGATAAGACCAGTACTGGAGTGCTGAGGAACAAACATTCAATCAGTACAGATGAGAGAAATGTGCAGCAAATATAAATGTAAATATAAACACTTGAATGTGTTATGTGCACTGACTACAATACAAAGGGAATGTTTCTTGTACAGAAGGACTATGATATTGTATGTACCGTGATTATGTACATTACAGTTTATTTAATAAAGTGCATATGTCATTTAAATCAATAAGATAGGAGAAGGGTCCTTATTTAGGAAGTTGATGGCCTCTGGAAAGAAGCTGTGGAGAAATGAATTAGCCTCTTTCTTAAATCATGTTCCTCAGTAGTCAGACATGTGCTGTCCTATATAACCAAAATATTACTGTCCTTGCTCTTCTCTGTTTCTTCTCAGATTTTCCCAGACTCTCTGGAGGACTGTGAGGTGCTGCAAAGTCCAGCTGGGCAGAGAGGACGTCTGCCCTCTATAGTAGTGGACCCCACACAGGTGAGCGAGGATAGGAGAGGTGGGCTGCCATGGCCATTGCAGAGACACGCCTCCACAGAGGAGGAGGAGGAGTCCTCCCAGGACCAAGACAGTGAGTCCAACCAAGAAGACCAAGGGGATGTGAAAGACAGTGGAGAAGAGCGGTCAGTTTTCCTACAGTTTATTATAGTAATAATGTTCATTAAAATATGTGTATAATATTAATATTAATATTAATATTAATATTAATAATATGCTAATTCTCACTCTGTCTGTTTCAGAGGGGCTCATATCAAACACTCATCAGCCACAGTTCAGCCTGGACAGGTAGACCACTCTCGCCTCACTCCTCCTCAGTCTCCATCAGCTCCAGAGTCTGCACCACCCTGCTTTAGAGGCTGAATGAGCCATAGCAAGCAGTTAATCTGCAATCTTGGAATTGCACAAAATTCTCCAGACAACTGGTAGATAGTGCAGTTCTGATATAGCAGTGTTGTCATTAAATAAAAGTAAGCTATAATGTCAAAAGGGAAAAAAGCCACCTTAGGAGCTCTTAACAGCAGTTCATTTCTGTACTTCATTCATGCTGAAGGGCTCATATTCATCATACATGTCTACTCATATTCATCATGTATGATTGTAATGCTTTAAGAGAAGCTAAAGTAACTACAGATAAAGAAATTCATGTGTTCTGTAACTGAACTGTGCTTTTCATTTTCATTTTTCATTTCAGTGTCATATAACAGCCTGTGCAGTTGTTTTCTCATTTCTACTGTATCTTTTATGTAAAACTTAAAAATAAATTCTGTAATTTTTTTTCTATCAAACTTATGCCTTTTTTATAAAATGTGGTGTGATGTGATGAAAATAAACAAACACAATCTGGCATATACTGCATGGCCAAAACAAAAGGTCACCACCTGGATTTAACTAAACAAATAGGTAAGATCCCCCAAGATAATTACTGCATGGGTGATTATGTTTCAGCTGGCAACAAGTTCTTTAACCCTAACCCTAATGTTGAAAGACACATGCTGTGGTCGTGGAAAAGATCTGTGTCAGAAGGGTTAAATTATTGCCATGCATCAAGTAGAGAAAGCATCTGAAGAGATGCTGAAACTACTACATTTGGGATAAGCACTGGCCAACGCATTATTGTGGAAGGACAGTGCAGGAAAAAAATTGTAATCAGCCATTACTTAAACATTTGGTGAAATTAAATTGTAGACAAACAACAGTAGAACTCAAAAATATGTTTAATAGTGAAAATAAGAACACTTCTACATGCACAATGCGAAGGTAACTGAAGGGATTGGGACTATACCGTTGTGCAAGCCTTAAGAAAAACACTTATCAGTGAGGCTAACCAGCCCAAAATGGCTTCAATTTGCTAGGGAGAATAAAGATTGAACTCCGGAGCAATGAAAAAAGGTCATGAAGGCTGGTGAGTCCAGATTTATCCTGTTCCAGAGTGATGGGGGGCATCAGGGTAAGAAGAGAGGCGGTTGAAGTGATGCACCCATCCTGTCTAGTGCTTACCGTACAAGCCTGTGCTGGCAGTGCTATGATCTAGGATTGCTGCAGTTGGTCAAGTCTAGATTCAGCAATGTTTTGTGCCCAAAGAATGAGGTCAGCTGACTACCTGAATATAGTGAAGGACCATCAATGTTTTTTCTCTTCCCTGATGGTATGGGCATATTCCAAAATGACAATGCCAGGATTCATTGGGCTCACATTGTAAAACAGTGGTTTAGGGAGCATGAGACACCATTTTCACACATAGAGTCCACACCTGAACCCCATTGTGAATAATGCAACACTGGACAAAAATAAATGTTGTGACATTGCAGAAGCTTATGGAAATGATGTCGCAGCGAATGCTGCCATAATCAAAGATAAAGGTGGTCCAAAAAAACTAAGTGTGTGATCATGACCAAAATGGCCAGGCAGTGTATTTTCTGCACATTTTGGTGTAGAAATGATATTTATTAGCTGAATTTAGTAAATTAGAAAAAAAAATTATTTGCCAGAATCAAAATAAACAGCAATTGTGCGTTAGTAACTTTAGCATGACAAACACATTTTCCCACAATGCAAAAATGAACATGTATACTCTTTTTCTCTTAAAAGAACACTTTTATCAATTCTCTAATGGGTGTCTGTACAAACGCTTATTATATTTCAATTTCCTTTAGTCAGGACAGATATTAATGGAAGGGGGTCTTGATTAGGGTGACCAGATGTCCCATATTGCAGGAACAGTGCTTGTCTTTGGTGGTCTGTCCTAACAACGACCTGACAGAAGAGCAGACAGGCAGACATTTTGTGTTGTGCTTGTTTTTGCAAACAGGGAGCAGGCTGTTGCTATCTACTAACCACTTCTACTGTTTGCTCACCTAGTTTAAGTGAATACTAACATATTTGTGCTTCCACACACCTGACCATAGGTTCTGGACCTCTGATGATAATGCACTACTGTTATTAATATCCTGTAATATAATGTTCACAGTGAGGCCTCTAGCTTGAGGGTTGATACTTAGTTCAAACGTACCTGTCAAATGAAATCCTTCTCCTGTTCTTTTAAAATAATGTACTATAAGTACATCCATCCATTCTATTCTATTCTAAAATAGCCACAGACTAGAGTTAAAGTAAAATGAACCAACAGGTTATAAATATTATAATACTGCCTCCAAATCTCATTAACATTAATTGGATTTTCTGCCCTGGAAAAGAGAAAGTAAAAATTAGCATTTACTAATCCGGTCACATGAGGGCGCAAGAAATTCAATTCAGCTTAATCCTGTTTCAACATAACCAGATGCTTTTTGTAAGCCCACATGCACTGAAGCTCTGATTTCCTTACAATGAGTATTTCAGCTAAATGTAAGAAAGTCCATAATAAGAAAAACTTAAAGCACTGACAATCTAAATCACTAACTGCTCAAATACACTGTGGAATCAAAGTAGTTAAAAACAGCATTAACAGCCTCTTTTGCCAGTTTATATAGATGCCAGTCACTCATAACTATCCTACAATGAAACCCTATCAGCATTTCTATCTGTTTATCATATCTATACATCAAGAATGTACAGCACCCCTAAAATGACATCCTGTGTAAATAAAAATAATACATGGGCACAACTAAGTAAGGCTTGTAAATTAATTAGTTAAGGTGTAGCCACTACTAAAGAAGACAACTTTAGTACAAAGTAGATATGGTGTGGCCATTACTAACTAAGGCATGGGAATGAGGTAGCTCTCTGGAGCCTAGCTCCCACCGGTGGAACAAAACCGAAGTTCTACAAAGTCACTTATGTAACTGCAAGGTTTTTTCCTAGATACAAAACTAAACATACCCTGTAAACCTTAAAGAGTCAAATTTTCATATAAATATATATATATATATATATATATATATATATATATATATATATATATATATATATATATATATATATATATATACATACATACACACACACTGCTCAAAAAAATAAAGGGAACACTAAAATAACACATCCTAGATCTCAATGAATAAAATATTCCAGTTGTAAATCTTTATTTACTTTATTACATAGTGGAATGTATTAAGAACAAAATAACATAAAAATGATCAATGTAAATCAAAATTATTACCCCCTGGAGGTCTTTATTTGGAATCATACTCAAAATCTCATATCACCCTCATGGAGTCTGTTTCTGACAGTTTGTGCAGAAACATGGATATTAGTGGCCTGCTGTAGGTCATTTTGCAGGGCTCTGGCTGTGCTCCTCCTGTTCCTCCTTGCGCAAAGGAGGAGGTAGCAGTCCTGCTGCTGGGTTGTTGCCCTCCAACAGCCCCCTCCATGTCTCCTGGTGTACTGGCCTGTCTCCTGATATCTGCTCCATGCTCTGGACACTGTGCTGACAGACACAGCAAACCTTCTTGCCACAGCTTGCATTGATGTGCCATCCTGGATGAGCTGCACTACCTGAGCAACTTCTGTGGGTTGTAGACATCACCTCATGCTACCTCTATGGTGAGAGAACTGACAGAATGCAAAAGTGACCAAAACATCAGCCAGAAAGGATGAGAACAGAGAAAAGGTCTATGGTCACCACCTGCAGAACCACTCCTGTATAGGGGTTGTCTTGCTAATTGCATTTCATTTCTACCTGTTGTCTGTTCCATTTGAACAGCAGCAGATAAAATTGATTCACAATCAGTGTTGGTTCCTAACTAAACAGGTTCGTTTCACAGAAGTGTGGTTGACTTGGAGTTACATTGTGTTGTTTAAGTGTTCCCTTTATTTTTTTGAGCAATATATATATATATATATATATATATATATATATATATATATATATATATATAGATATATATATACAGAATATATTAATTCAATGATAGGTTGAATCATAATATATTTTTAGATACTTGTGAGAGGGGCATAAATAACCAACAGCACATTTTTCCCCCACCCATTGACGCAATCTGCCATCCATATGATGACAACATGGTAATTCTGGATATGCTCGTGGAGGATTAGCAGACCAAGAATGTGTGAAAATGCCCATTTGGTCTCTATAAACAATTTATTTGTCTGTTATTAGATTAAATTACTTGTTACATGTTTGTTATATTTGCTAATTGGTTGTCAGCACAAAGATTGAGAGAGGATGATAGAAATGGGGGTAGGTGGAGAAAGGAGGATGGACAGTAAGAAGCATGTGAGAAAGCTGGCAGTTAGTGAGGAGAAGAGATAATGCAGTGACAGCTTTTGTTGTCCTGCACTTGCACAGTAGAGTCCACAATGATTTCTCACGGTTGGGTGGGGTGGGGAGTGATCGGTGTGGTGTCTGCTAGGCTGCTAGGCTCACCGCTAAAGCTCTGTTTCTAGAATCACTCCTGGTGGCCACTACTAACTATGGCATGAGAATGAGATAATTAAGGCGTGGGCATTACTAACTAAGGCATGAGAATGAGATAATTAAGGCGTGGGCATTACTAACTAAGGCATGAGAATGAGACAATTAAGGCATGGAAACGATTTACTAAGACATGGGAATGGAACAGTTAAGGTGTGGCCACAATTTACTAAGACATCAGAATGTAACATGGCTTTACTATTTTATTCCCACAGCTTTGTAAGTTAGGCCATGTCTTAAATATCTTGTTCCCATGCCTTAGTAAGTCATGGCCACACATTATTTTTATTTACACAAGATATGACTTTAGGGGCTCAATAAGCATATCTTTTGGTATTACATAAAAAAAGCTATTGTTCAGAGTCAAAGGTGTGATTATTTAGCCATGAGTTTGCATGACACTATTTATTTCACCATTGGCTTTTAAAACTTATTAGCTACATTAGCAATGTAGCGCCATTGCAGAACTAAAGCAGCCAACTTCACACACCAAATATGTCTTGGTTAATAAATTACGTCTGGGGTGAGGGGAAATTTTTGCTGACATATTCCTTTAATAGTAGGTCTGAAACAGCATCAGTGCCAAATGTAGTCAATATGTGCTCTCCTTCATATGTCTATTATGTACTAGAGGAATACTAGTGTCTAATATTTCCCTGCTACACATACTCAATAAAAGCCTGTCAGTCAAAGTATGACAAGCCCCCTCTTCCAGTGTCTGGTTTAGGCTGAAGGGGGTGGAGGGCAGTGGGACTAGCGGGACATGGAGCAGCTGTCTGAAAAGTGACTTATCCCAGAGACCCTGCTCCATCTTTCTTTCTGCCCCCTCTCTTTCCTTCACTTCTCTGTCTGGCCCAGCTCCCAGACTGTGGTATGTATACAGACCCAACCAGCTTCAAACACACATAACTTATGTCCAGGTCTGTAAGTGGCTTTAAAGGAAGATGAACAAAGTGTGGTTTGTGAGTATGTCTATATTTCTATGAGTACGAGATTCAAAGAAAACGAGGAGGAACAAACAGTCGGGGACACAAGGGATTCTAGACAACATAACTGAAGTGCAGATTCTCAGTAAGAGAGAAGGCGAGAGAAAAGAGAAAAGTCATATATCAGTACTGCTTGAACAAAGCACTTTCCTCTCAGTCTCTCTCTCATCCTTCCATTTCTGATCTCGGCCCACCCCAGCCCCCTTTCCTCCTCCTAATATAAGCCAGATGTGGAGCAGGGATTGTCTTGCTAAAACTCCTTTCCCCCCTCTTTTCTTGGCTCTTTTAATTTCTTGTTTCTGTCTTCGTTTCACTCCCTCTGTGCCCCTCCCCCTTTTACAGGAAATTCTCCAGGTTCTTGGCCTTGAAGGGAGCCTCTTTAACCACGTCCAGATGGAGAGAGAGAGAGAGTGAGTGAGTTTTAGAAAGAGAGAGAAGCAGGCACAAAGCGTCTTTCTTTTACAGAGTTTATTGAGGTTGGAGTTAAGGCAGGGTTGGATGAGCGAGAGCTCATGGAACTGTTGGATGGCCACTCTCAATTTGTCTCTAACTTGGTCATTGCATCACAACCCTACAGAAGTCAGATAGAAGTCACTGCTTCATCTTTAGTGTGATAAAAGAGGACATTTTTATCTCAGCAGGTCCACAAAGCTGCTGTTTGTTGATAGCTCAGGGCAAGCATTCTTGCCAATTTTTTGAAATTTTTGGTCATGAGCAAAGCAGGAATGTAGCAATACAGGCAGATTCTATCAAGCTAGACTTTGAGTCCATACATGGGCATCACTTTTTAGGCCTTTTTCTTTCAGAGGTGCTCACTTTTTCTCTCCGCCTGCTTACTGGTAGGGCTATGTTGTTAAAAGTTGAGATGCTAGCAGTACTGCTAAAGTTAACAATTACTACTAACCACCTATGACATGAATGTATTGCTGTCTCAACACTAACTCAAAAGTTCATTAGCCTATTATGTGCTGCCATATTTGTTTTTTTAATAGGCTGGATGGAATTAAATGACTTAGTTTTCCTAAAATAAGGTGACCATTTTGTTCCTCAAAAAGACATCACAGGACAGACCAGAGTCCATAGTGCCTGAGAAGACAAGCAAATGTCAATGTGAAAGGAAGTCGAAATCCTGGACATTTAGGCAATCTAGAAAACCTGTTTATTAGGTCCCAAAAATGAATATATGTCCTGGAAAAAGAGGTCACCTTAGTTGAATGTAACAAAAATTAAAAATACAGTGTCAGATGTACTGCAGTGTAGAGTTACACCCAATTTCAAAACTTTAATACTAATTTGGCAATGAATCCTATGCTCTAACTTCCAATATTTTCAATACTTTAAAATACTGAGTTTTGACACCACATTTTGATACATTTTGCTGTATTTTGTTAACAACTGGAGTGTTTGTATGGATGACAGGGGCTCATTTTTAAAAAAGAAATGTTTGTTAAGCTGTAAAAATGTACAAATATGTCTTTGTTCTATCAAATAAACATTCAGTGTTAAAGACAATAAGTATTTTTAGTTTATAACCAAACTATCAGTTTGATATCACATATTGTGATAGTACACTTGGTATCGTGACAACCCTACTACAGTATGAAAGAGTGCAGATAGAACAGCGTCACTTGCTGAATTCTAATGCATACTAACTTACTAGAGTTGGTAGCCATTACTAACTAGTACACCAGTCACCTGCCTAATACTGTGTAGATCCTCATTGTACTGACAATGCAACTCTGATACACTGAGGTCTGTACTCCACAAGACCTCTAAACGTATCTGGCACCAAGACGTTAGCAGCAAATCCTTTAAATCCTGTAAATTGTGAGATGGAGCCTCATATCACACTTTGTTTAGTACATCCTAAACCTCCTCATAACAATCCTGAGTGATTTTTACAGTGAAAGAGTTCACTGCCATTACCATTGCTACAAAGTTGTGTACTTGATCTGCAATAATGATTAGGTCAGTGGATCTCAATGTTTCCTACAAAAACATCTACCAGACCAGTCCACCTTATTCCACTGCTGCATGATTCACTTTTGGTGATCATTTGTCCATTTCAGTAGTGGACAAAGGTCAGTATAAGCACTCTGATCAGTCTTGCACACATGCACTATGTATTCTGAAGACTCTGCTGTTATAGCCAGAATTCAGCTATTTGTGCTACAGTAGCTCTTCTGTGGGATCAAGTCAGATGGGCTAATCTTCACATCGTACACAAAGCAGTGAGCCTCGGAAGCCAATGATCCTGTTGCTGGTTCATCTGTTGTCCTTCTTTGCATCACTTTAGGTCAGTACTAACAACTGCATATCAGGAACACCCCAAACAATCTACTGTTTTGGAGATCTGAGCCATTTGTCTATTGCTATTACAGTTTAGCCCTTTTCAAGGTTGATCAGATCTTTTTTTTTTTTTCATTGCTACCAACACATTAACTTCAAGAACTGACTGCTCACTTGCTGCTGAACATATCCCATGACTGTAATGATTTAATCAGTGTTGTTGAAGTCACCTGGCTCTGTCCTTGGTTTAGATAACCTGCCCTGTGCCTGGTGAAGGTGTATGGAACTTACCATGACCCTGACCAGAATTAAGCAGAAGATGGATGGGTGGATGTTCACATCACTTGTCAGTGTTTTTAATGTTGTGGCTGATTAGTGTACCATATCACTGTAACAGAAAACACTTGAATTGTTGAGAGCTTGGAGAGAAGCAGGTTTTCCAGAGTAGTGTCTGGACTAGGGAGTTGTCCTCCTTCCTCCCTTCTTTTCCCTCAATGCCATGGATAAAGGGATAAAGTGATCAGTGATTGCTATAGCAACCACAAATACGCAGCACTTACGTCATGCATCCGTAACGGAGAAAAAGGTCTCAGAATTCAGAGAGAATGAGAGATTGATTGTGGTCCAGCTGGGGATAATTATCTCTCCTAAAGGCTAAGTAAGTGTTTATGTGGAGGTGTGTTTTTCTGGAGGCAGGAACTCCAGCGGTGGCACTCCACACCAGGACCTTACTGAGAACAGCAATGCCCTTCTCCTACTGCATGCACTACATCCCTAGTCTCACTGAACACCCCTCTCTTGCTGACCCTGCACCCCACGTTCCACAGACGGGGGTAAAACGAGGCCACCACACCCTACAGCAAAGCTCCAGCGACTTCGGTTTATGTAAATGGGAAGCAGAGGTGTTTTTGACAGAAATGAAAAAAGCGTCAAGTCATATGAGAGATCCAACGTCACATTTTCCACATGATTCATTTGTTAAGATGTAAACAAAGTCATAAAGGATGGTTTGCTATGAAATGCAATTCTCTAAAAAGTGGCTGCACTGGAAGTGATAGGAATCAGAAAAAGCTGTCAATGCCTCTAAAAGTTGGAAAACAGCAAATTATGACATAGTTAAACTATTTTGTGAGAAAGTTTGCTGAAAACCTTTGTCTTACTATTTTAATGGAGTGGGACATGCAAGTGTTTAAGAGCATGAGTATTAAGGCATGCAAAAGAGTGCTCAAAGAAAAGTTTTTCTTATTTATCACTATTTAGCACTATATTATATATACATAGGTTTATTGGTGATCCTGCATAACAAATAAAATATTTATTTATTATTTTTTAAAAATATAACTCCCCTTCCCAATGTGGTAGTAGCCAATTAACCCATCCCATCCACTAGGGGGCTTTCGCCAACACTTTGCACTGTCCCTGGTTCTAGGATACACTGTCAGGGGGGAGCCAACGCGCTCAGAGGAAAGCGCAGGATTCCCAGCTCCGAATGGACCAATCAGTAGACGCCTGAGCCAGTGGACATTGCAATGTGTGAGTGACAGGAAGAGAGAGCGACATCTACCCACCCAGAGAGAGCACTGCCAATTTTTGATCTCTTGGGCCCCGGCTGTTGATTGCAAACAGCATGACTGGGATACAAACTCGCGATCCTCTGGTCATCGTATCAGCGTCTTAGCCTGCTGAGCCACTCGGGGCCCACAAATAAAATATTTTTGCCATTGTTGCCATTGCAACCCCTGGTTCCCATCACCGCCATGATCAAAACTACAAACTGGTATGTTTCTCTACACACAACCATGATGCACTCAATAACTGAACTATGCTTTGTTATTGAGAAAATGGTGGAATTCCTCTTTAATCCTCTGCATCTGACCCAATTTTCCAATTCTGTGAAGCTTCATTTAATAATCATGCATGTAAGGTGAGATTTTCAATCCATCTTGTTGTACAAATTAGTTCATTATTGAAGAAGAGGAGCTGACTGTTTCACCACAGTGCTACATGCATAGGAATTTGACCTTCATCCCATTCCTGCAGTGAACACACTAGTGAGCAAACACATGCCTAGAATTGGGGGTCCATCATTTGCAGCACCCAGGCAACCAGGTGACCTGCTCATGTCCACTTCAGCCCAAGGCTGCCCCCAAATCTATCAGGGGAGAGAAATGCAATGGATGAAATTCACATTCAGCCTTGTTCATGGTATCACCCCTACCAGGTAAGGATGTGTAGGACCTGTATTGCTAAATCTATACTAATTCCAAAACTGAAAAACACCAGTCACACAAGAAATAAACATTTTCTTCAACTTGTTATTGCTAAATAAGCTCATAAGACTGCCTTCCATATACTGTAGATACATATATAGAAAACTGACTGAAAGCATATTTCTGTCAAATCAGTAGTGAGAACTCAGCGTAACTCATACATTGAATTACGTTGGTACACATGGTACCTATGCACATTAAGTCTCCTAAATCTCAAATGAATCCTGTTTGCACCCAGAAGACCCTCCCAGACTTACTCTGCTGTACTGTGGGTGGCCCAGGTCCAATGTAAGAGTCTGCCGCTGTGAACTTCCTCACACTCGCCCTGATGGAACACCCACAATGCTCTACTACACATGAAAACAGATCACCGCCCAGGTCTAGCTCAGCCAACAACAATATACAGAATGCTGCAGAAATAAATGGCATCAATAGTGCAGATAAACTCTCATACATTCTCATATGTGACGGGCGCTGCTGTCTGAACAATGTAAGAGTGATGCTTTGTTGAAAGTTTGACTTTTTGAATTACATGCTTCTTTTGTCAGCATCTGTCTGGGTAATCTTTTGGACCTTTCACTGACCCTTCCCACTCACTTCTGCGACTTTTCTGTGGGTTTCCGAGACAGAAATGAAGCTGTAATTATGTTCTATAGCTGGAAATTGTTTGTGAGTTGCATGAAAGAGCACTTCTTCTGCACATTTATACACAGATCACAGTCTGTCTCTCACAACCACAAACAGCCTCATGACATGGTCCCAGGTTTTTATTTACAGAGTACAATCATAAATACAAGCATCTTCAACCACATACACAGATATCTACAAGGATGGCTTTAGCCTCAAATTCTAAGTAAATCTGAGACAGACAGCTAGAGCTCAGATCCTTCTGCTCTTGTTTATGCAGTAGAAGTCTACCGCAAGACACTCCTTCCTGGGTTTCTCAAAAAAGCAAGAGTTTGGAAAGACTGTCTCAGATTCTCTGACCCCGTGGATCCCAATCCTGTTCCAAAAGTACCACTGCCCTGTATCTTTCAATGTCTTCATGCCAAGACACCTCATTCAACTAATTAATAAATCCTTGCTGACCTCAAGTGTGTACATTAGAACACTGTCTTTTTCTCTGCAGGAGCTTTATTATGAACAAGGAACTTTTTTGGAAATGCAGAAACTTTCTTCCACCCGAGGAAACAGATCTAATGTCAGTAAGCATTTTTCTGTTAAACAGAAATTATTGAACTTGCTGTACTTGAAAAAACATGTAGGGCAGGGTTCTCCAGGATCAGGAGTGTTAGCAACAGCAATACCCTCTAGCTCAGACGGTGGTCATGACTTTGAGCGATCCAGTCCGAAAGCGAAGAATCTTCTTCTTGAGGGCATGGGAGGCTTTGATCTTTACTAAGGCTTTGGTTTGCAGAGGGGCTCCAGGTGGAGTGGGGGGTGAGGGAGGAGACAGCTGGGGTGCAAGCTGCTGAGGCCACACCAGTCCTCCACTCTCATCCGAGTCACTGGACATGGAGCTGGAGCCTGGAGACTCGCCCTCACTCAGACTAGATTCCCACTCTGCGTGGCCCGAGTGCTTATAGCTTACCTCCGGCCGACAAGATGGGTAGTCCAGAGAGTGCAGGTGTGCATGATGCTGAAAGTGATGTGGATGTTGAAGGTGCTGAGGAGCCTGGTTGTATGGGTAAGGCGGAGGGGGAGGACGGGGCTTGCGGGTACGTCTGCTGGCCTGCTCGGCTGGAGGAGGAGGCTCAGCCTCATCCTGGCTGAGGTCCAATGTGGAGCGCCAACGCCGATGGCCTAGGCCACCCTGAGCACGCCGGCTTTTGGGCTGGGTGGCCCGGCCGTTATCCCGCTCCACTGTGCTGTACTTGCGCTCAGGTACCCCCTTCTGGCCCAGTAAGCTGTTCTCTGACTGTGAGCGGCAGGCCTTTCTGCTGGGCTTCTTGGTAGCCACCTTTTCTTCAGTAAAGCGACATTTCTTCGGGGCAGCCCGTGGCTTGGACTGTGGTCTCTCTGATCTCTCAGGGGATTGGGTGGGATGGCAGGCTTTAGGAGCTGAGTGGGCGCGATGCATTTTGGCTCTGGCTGGACCCCGACATGGCTGGGCTGGAATATACTGGGCATTCACCAGCTGCTCATCTGAAGAAGGTGAGTGTGGGGCCTGGTAGTTATGGGGCGAGTCCGCCTCACTGCTGCTAGGCTCCAGAGCTCCGCTGGGGAAGTCCAGAGAAGTGGAGCGGATTCCAGCCAAAGCAGAAGGCCTGGGATAGTGCACAGGCAATGGCTCCTCATGGGACAGGCCACTGAGTCGCTCCTCTTCCAGGCCATATGAGGCCCACGCTGGTGACCCCTCGGGACTTGGTGAAGCCTTGCAGCGCTCAGGTGTGAAGGGAGACTCCTTACAGCACAGACTGCTCTGCCTCACCACTCCTCTGGCCTCAGGGCTCAGACTGGTGCGTGGTTTGCAGTGCCTGGCTGTCAGTACACGACGCTGGATAAGGCCCAAGATGTAGGTCTCCACACGCTGAGCCTGCTGGAAGTCCTCTTCATCTACTGCATCACCTGCTGTCCAGAACCACTGTTCCCCCTCTTCTCCTCTCTCTGCTACGCTGGTCAGCAGTGGCTGGGCAGCTGAGAGAGAGCGGGGAACTAAACATCGGCCCCTAGTGACTTGCACTCCATCACGACTGGCCACAAACACATCTCCTACAAACAAGAGACATCACAAGAACAATAAGAATACAACAGAACATATACAGTAGGCATTTACACAGTAGACATAAACATTTAATATAATGTGGAACTAATGTTCAGGAGTGCAGCATGAAGTCTTTCTAATTATTTTACTAAATAATAAAATTCATATTAATATAAATAAATAATCAAGAAAAGCTGATATTAATATTTCCTCAATAGGATGAGTTTTAATAGGCTCCAGCATGGCACGCTGACAGTTGAGCTAACCTTTTTCCACCCTGTGAAAACCGATTTCTGTTGTTATGAATGTTCCACAATTATTGTATTATACAAATGATGTCTGCAAATGTATGGCCATCATGCACAAATGTTCACATAGGTTCCTCACAATATACATGCACGTAACATGAATGTATGCACTTGGGGGCAGTGCCACAAGCAGGAAAACCAATAAGAAAGATAATAAAGGAAGTCCTTTTCAAGCCAAAATAATATGTTGTGTTTTGTGCACAGCTAGATTTCGTGTTGTATCTGCCTGGACAGAAGACAGAATAGAAACTGAATAGAAAATAGTGTATGTATACATTTTTTGTGCGTAGAATTTCGCTGATACGTTTTGGGTCTCCCTGATCAGTGTTTGCTTGATGCAGAGCACTGTGAATACAGTTTTGGAGATGTGCATGCTGCGAACTACAATTACACATAATCTGCTTTTCTGCAAGATTGTTGAAAACACATCAGTATTACCACCAAAATATGGGTGCCCTGTTACAGCCTTTACAAACAACCTAGCAACAGTTTGTTAAACAGCATGTGTCAGCTTTCTGTGGTAGCTGGAGCTTACACTGAGCATGTGCATGGGAAAATGTCTGAAGGAGCATATGAAAGAAGCTCAGGTTACACAAAATGAGGTACAGCCAAAAAAATCAAATCTTGTCCAAAAACTATTAGTACACCAGCAGCACAAGCATCACGTTCCATTCCAACCTCATCCATTCTGGTGCCCTGGCTCCACAGAGAATTAAGAGTGTAGTTTGAAACCCATAGTGATTTGATGGGGCCGTGGTGACAGGATGGTTTTTGTAAGTAAAACATGATGTTCTTGCTGCTGATATGCTGCGGTACTCCAATTGTTTCTGAATATTTTCAACATCCAAAATATCCAGCAATGTATATATCTCTATGTCTAACCTTTTTGTATAATTTTCTTGTGGATTTGGAATGAAATGTAACTGTCCCACATAACAATGGAAAATAAGGATATTATTTGTTCATCTGCTGACAAGCTGTTATTTTGAAGTTGCCATAGTTCCAATATGCAAATGTGATGTTTGCATGCATATGTGAATGTGTATACATGTGCCTACTGGCATGCATATGTGTACACAAATGTGTGTGTGATATTTGCTACATTCCCACTAATCACAATGTAGTGAGCATTTATAGTGTTTAACTCATCATTGCTGACAAATTTGAGTCATACTAGATGGCTAATGTTATTTGAATAGGGTGAGAGCTACAGTACAATATGTATGCAAATATCATTCAAAACAGATATGAAATCACAGTCAAAAATCATATAGTTTGTAGAGTTTGTCAGGACATGACTGAAGTGCCCTTGAGCAAGGCACCTAACACCCAACTGTTTCCAGTGCACCATGCATGATAGGGCTGCCCACTGCATAGACACAATAAAGACAAACAGACAGTGTTTTGAGCATTATAAGATATTATTCATTGTTCCACCAGTGACTGGGCTCCTTAAATATGCATGCACCTGAACTGCAAGCATTGAATGCATCCTCAGTCGTTAAGGCAATCCCACAATGCAATGCAGTGCAGTTTATGTTTGAAGACGGTGGATGCAAGCAGAGCAGCCAGCAGTAGGGCAGCAATGTGATAATTAAATGCAAATTATTCTTATATTTAATTAAGTTATTGTATTAAAATTGTTATAAATATATATCTATGGTGGTGATATGCTGAGTAGATTTTGACAGCTGAGGTAAGTAAATGCTGGTCACATGCAGTGAATAAGTGATGTCATTGCTGTCTATCCAGAGCATCTTATTGATCTGTTTTATAAGGGTAGATGATTATTAGACCGCTGACTACATAAACAGCTGCCTATGCCGACACTGCCTAGTTAAACAGATCACTAGGTATTGAGACAGACCTAACGTCTCTGGAGAAAACCAGCATCCCTGAAAGTTGTTGTACTAGATTCTGACTCAGAATATGAATATGCATTTTGAAAAATGTTCCAAACATAGCTTCTGTGATAGCAGATAAAGATCATTCATGTCAACATGTGAATGAGTCATTGTCAAATACTTTATAATAAATATAATTATGATGAAAACTTGTGAGTAGGCAGTAATTATTTAAATTCCAGGTTATAGACAGAAATACTCTCAATAGAGTCACTGTGATCTACATTAGGCTGCTCTATACATTAGCCTCTTTATATTACATTACACTAATTAATTAAGAGAAATAATTCCCAAAACACTGGCCCTATATTTTGCAATATAAAGTCTGCACACTGCAACACAGGCATGTGCAGGGGGGGGGGGGCGGAGGGTGCTGGAGCACCCGCCCCTTTGGTACTTTCCACCCAAAGTGCATTTTGTCAAAATGTTTTTTTTTTCTTTTCTTTTTTTTTTAGTTTATGTGTGAACGTCTGTCTGTGTGGCCCAAAATAATAATAATAATAAATAATAATAATTTAAATCTACCCTCGGTCGGTCACATGATCCACATAGACGTGCCTCACTGCCCTAACGTCACGTGCCCACACCATGTGCCCTGCAGGTAGGCGCTGCTAGATACGGAGAAAGCACAACTGTATGGCGTCAAAACAGGCTCAGCTTAAGGGTAAATGTAAAACAGGTATTGTAAACGTAAGTTTTGAGCATCGTAAATGCAAATCTGTAAATGAAACTGTAAAATCGTAAATTAAAAACATAATCATAAACGGAGATCTGCGTTAAGCAGCAGCAGGGTTGCCAGATCCCCAAAATGCTCCATCCCGATGTCTGACATAAAGCGCCCTCCCTATACAACCTGATATCAGCCTAAATCACAGCGTCCAATCACAGATATTATTGTTAGCAAGATAGATAGATAGATAGATAGATAGATAGATAGATAGTACTTTACTGATTATTTTAGGTGGTTCCTTCAGGGAAATTAAGGATAAACATACCTCCCTTATTGCTTTTCTTGGCATTTAAAATATCCCCTTTTCTCTACTCTAAATGTATGTTCAGATCCCATTCCAATAAGTTATCTAATACTAGTAAGTCTACCCCAAAGCTCTTCACACTCAGTTGTTCACTGCCATTTAACTCCTTGTGTACACAACAGTCATAGCCATAAAAAACACGTATAGTAACACAGATATTTTGAGTATATAACTGTGGTGTTAAAACAATAAGGAGTTAAAAGGTAGTAGAGACCTGGCAACCGCGCTGCTGCTTAACGCAGATCTGCTCCCCACCGTCTATGTAAGTATATGCAAGTCCACCCTTTAGTAAGTAATCCTGCAAAGTGCATAAATTCTCATCCTTCACCAAAAAACGACTCTGATTTAATGCAATTCGTAAAACTTTATCCAGAAATGACGCATTTGCTGTATAAATCAGGCAGGGTGAATGGATCAGGTAGTAACACCCTCTCATTTTGTGGGGTTTGTTTTAGGCTGAAGTGATGTTGTATTATCCTGTCCCTCTATCCAATGAGCTTTGAGACCCACCTTCATCAAAAAAAGGGAATATAATTAATTAATTAATTAATTAATTAATTAATTAATTAAATGTATTGTAACTGTAATTTGTGAATGGTAAACGTAACTTTTTAAATGAAAAATAAAAATGAGAAGCAAAAATGTAAGTATTACATTTACAACCAGTATTTTTCATTTATAATTATGTTTTTAATTAACGATTTTAGTTGCATTTACAGATATACATTTATGATACTTAAAACTTACGTTTACAATACCTGTTTTACGTTTATGCTTAAGCTGAGCCTGTTATGACGCCATACAATTGACGGTCCGGTGAGTAGGTTTTGCAGCGGTATTTGTTTGTGCATGCCACAGTGTATTCTTGCAAGATGACTGACAAAGTTAGTGAAGTAAGCAGCATCCTGTGTGTGTCTGACTCTGCACACACTCTCATAAGTTATAGCCGCTAATTAAGCACACAGAGTGCTGAGGGGGAAAAGTATGTCTGTATGTATGGCTTCTTTTTGTTTCTATATGTTTCTTTTGTCATGGGCAAAGTGCATCAGAGAGATGTATAATTGATATGAATATTATATATTATAATTATATGTATAATTTTACTGTCAAGTGAGTTGCAGTGTTTTTCCTACATGTATGTTTCTAGAGGCAATGAGGCATAGGTCATTTCACTAAAACTATGCAATGTACATGCTTATTCACATAATTTTGGACTATATTAGTATAAATACAACAATAATTAATTAGAAGAATTTGAATTGTGATTTTCTCAACTTCTCATTTAAACAAATCAGAACTTGTTTATAACATTTGTATACACACACAAATTAAATATAATATGCATAAATATAAAATATGTAACTTTTATAATCTTCCATTCTTTATGAATTTGGGTTGCTACAAATCAACCGGTTACAGTATCTTGTAAGGTATGTTTCTGTATGATGTTTCAAATTCGTGGTCCATGTGCCCCCTTTTGACTTTGAGCACCTGCCCCTCCAAAGGTTACCTTGAGCTACTCTTGAGTATGGATTGTGATATATAAATAAAGATTATTATTAGGGCCCTCTCAAATTCCCATCAGTGAAAATGGTGTCACAAACCATTAAATTAGCCTTTTCCTCATGATATAGACCATTTGCCACAAATAATTACGTTTCCTGTGTTCAGTTTGGTCAACACCAAAATGCGATGTCCCATCATAGCTACAAGGCTTCCTGAGAGGGATCCACAAGTAATGCCTCTGTCCTGGACAAGTCGAGTGATCTTACACCATTGACTCGACCACTGGCTGGTGAACTCATGTGTGCGGGTTTGTACTCTGCTGATTGCATTAAAGTGTCTTGAGTTGGAGAAATGTTCTCTCTCTCTCTCTCTCTGTCTCTCTCTGTCTCTCTCTCTCTCTCTATCTATCTATCTATCTATCTATCTATCTATAAAAAACATAAAATATTTTTACCAAAATAGTACATCATTAATTTAATCATTTTTCTTTGTAACATGTCATGCCAATATGGTAATCTGTAAGTTTTGTACAGCTTTAGTGTATCTATCTATCTATCTATCTATCTCT
>BRDA01075588.1:16524-28369 GCA_036984385.1 Crenuchus spilurus | reverse complement strand
ATATATATATATATATATATATATATATATATATATATATATATATATATTAGGGGTGTGTATCTGTCCAATAAATGACGATCTGATATGTATCTCGATTCATGCGGTACGATACGATTCAGAAACGATTTATTTTAAATTGGACCGATTCGATTCGATTGGGGAGGATTTTGATACGATTCGGTTCAATATAATCGGGTAGAAAATAATACGAGTTACTGGATAATTTACATTATGATTCAACATAAGTTAATATAAAAAATGTGTTTTTGCTTGTTTTCAAATAGATTAATGAAATACTAGAGAACTTGTATAGTTGTATTTGACATGTGAATTCAGAAACAGTAAAATACTGTCGCGTTGGGATGTTGTACCGGGGCTCCAATGTTTTAAACAAGTCCCAAAGCCCTCATTCTCCACCACACATTATGGTCTTAAGTCTTTGACAATGAACCGGGTTAAGCCGTTATTACTTTGGCTCTACCTGAGTTGTGGTCGAGTTTTGGCTGAAGAAGTCCTGTTTTTCTGTGTTTGTCATGCTGTGTCTTTGGGCTAACGGTGCTAGTGTCCTCATCACCACTTTCCTCATGTCGTCTCACAAAATGTTCTCCGTTCTTCATTTAAAGACTAAACTTCTTCCAAACTTGATTTTAAGCTCGGCGGAGCATTGTACAGTATATATGTTTGTCTTTAAAACGTGACTATGATTAGTATCACGAGGATGGAGGGAAGGAGGGCGAGAGAGAGAGAGAGAGAGAGAGAGCGCAGCAGAAGCACACAAAAATGATTGACAGCTCTTGAATTGGGCTGGTTCACTTTACAAATAGACCAATACAGGGTCCATGTACCGATGCACTTACATTGTATAAGTCTTCCGATTCAAATCAGTAATTTTTTTACACCCCTAATATATATGTATAAATACTATAAATATATATATATATATATATATATATATATATATATATATATATAATTTTAATATTGCTGTGCTAAAAACGTAGGAAAAAAGCTTGTTTCAGAAGATAGCAAGAGGCTACATTTGCTCTGTTTAATGAAATAAATACATTTTGGCTAGACATGGCCGATATAGTGGTATGCTGCTGTGACTCGACAAAGACCTGTTTACATATGGCCGTATATGGTCCCACTATGGGTTCACAATGGTTTTGCAGTGCGTTTGTGAACTTGTATTTGTTTTGTGAATCTGCAGTGCATTTGTTAAATTTAGTGCCCATGTTGTCATTTTGATTAAAATGTTTTCTGAATTTCCAGCACATTTGTGACAGCATGTTGGGTCTTCTCAGCCACCATAGGTTAAACTAAAGAAGCAAAATTTAGGCTCCAAGCATGTCTTAGCTGATCAACTACATTTTGGGTAAGTGGAAAAATATTAAAATATGACTTCTGAGTGAATTTATTCAACCAACTGGATTTGTGTAGTGTCGCTTGATGATGTGGGCCATTAATGGCGTTTCTTAGACAAGCCGGTATGTTTTTCCTCCATATTTATAGACATTAAAAATATGTTTGTAAAAAACACTGATTTGTGCAACAAAATTACAGATAAAAAAATCTTAAATGAAAACAATTTGGTCTGCTGTTGTTTGCTGTATTTGTGGCTGCATTTTATGTTAATTCTGATGCAGTTTTTTATATACATGTATTATGTTTATGTACATTTGTTGAAGGGAAAAATTAACAGGACATTTATTAGAAGGCTTGTTTTTCCTTCATTATAACCCTTTACAATTAATTCGTATTAATAGAATAATGAATGTACACCCTTTTACATGTTTCAGTATAAAACTAGTAAGATTAGTTGTACCTGAGCTTGGTCCACTGTCTCCTACATCACTGTTCTCTGCTTCCACCTTCAGCTCTCCCACCTGCTGCTGAAGAACTGTCATCAAACCCTGCAAACAGACACAAACTAAATGAAAAGGCACTGGACTTAGAGCATGTCATCCTCTCTCCTGAACTTCCATAACAGCCACAGTTATGTCCATTAAGGAACATTAGAGTCCTTTGAAACCCAGATTGTTTACCCACAGAGGACGTCTGGGACATGGTTGCACAATGAGACCACCAGCAGCTACCACAAATGAACTTTGGGCACATAAAGAGGCTGGATGCATAGAGGCAGACATTGAACAGCATCAGTAACATCTGCACACTGATTCAGAGTAAGCATATGTGTATAATGTTGCATCTGTCCTAATAGTCTGTCTTCTTCCATTCAAATAAATACTGTGAACTGTATGTCATATGTAATCACTTTTAAATGTCATGCGTATTCAGCAGACAAATGTAAGCTTAACATACAAAAATGTGGCTGATCTGGCCCAGTGTTGAGCAAGCATCAGAGTGAAATGCAGCAAATACTATGGAAACATTCATGTTCAAAGGAGTGGGTTTAACTATAAATATGCTGCCCCAACACAGAAGCCAGTCTGACTTATTTCATTGAAAGGTTTGTTTCATTGAAAGGTTTGTTTGTGTGTTTATGTCTCTGTTTGTGTACTGAGATTAGTGACCATTTGCACGTATGTGTGTGTTGCACCCTGAGTGTGTATAAGGCTGTAGGATTGTCAGATGAGTGAGAAAGAGTGTGACTCTGTGTGGCATCCCATCACTGAGCTCAACCGTACAGCGTTAGAATGCAGAGAGGCTGTCTGGGAATGAACAGAAAAGAACGTTGTGTTTATGAATGAATGGAAGACTGTGCCTCTGCCTCATCTCTCAAATTAGCTTCATTCACTTTGTCACCTGATTGCTCTTTTCCAAACATATGTACGACTACTTATTTCATTCAATATGGTAGAACGGCAACATGTCAGATGTAAACAAAGAACGTCAGTCATTGGAAACAATCAGAATGGCCAAATTTCATATTGCAATTCTGTTTCATGGTAAAGGGCCTGTGTACTACCACCAAAGCCTGGTTACACATGTCTGAGGACTTTAATTAATTAATTTAATTTAAAATAAATTAATTAAACTATAAAATTAGAGTTTCATTCATATTTTTATTCATTTTAACATATTGAAAATACACATTTGGCCCACATATAACATAACAGGTGCTGTCCACTTCTGACAGAGATATAGCAGTGCTACCTACATATGACCCATTAATAGCCCACATATTAAAAAACTTATTTGGGCCACATGTTTTATAACAGATGTGGTCCACTTCTGGCAGAGATATGGCAGTGTTAACTACATTTGGCTGATATGTGGACCAAATTTCGCATATATGTGGCCCACGTCTTGCAACTGGGAGCGGTCCGCCCAAGTGCTGTCAATCCATGTGGCAAGTGAGCCAAATGAAATGGGGGATGAGGGCCAGAATGATTTTGATATCTGGAATGGGTTAGGTGACATCACAAAAGCAATTAATTTAAGCTAGCTGGTTTGCAGTTTAATTTTCATTACTTGCAGAGAAGCAAACGTTTGTTGAAACCACTACAAATGTTTACATGCTGCATTAAAATTCTTGTTTATATAAATAGAGGAATGTTTTCCATGACATAGACCCTTTAAGTAAGTGACGCCCTCGACAGTTACCACTACACCTACACCCCCACATAATCACACACATTGTATTAACAACGCTTAAGTGCAAAATGACACGCAGGAGTGAGAGGATGCATGTGGCCTATAGGAACAAAGGCCTAAGGTTCAGTGACCACATCTCAGCTGCTTTGACCTTTAGAAGAGTTTTCAGATATTGCAGTATCATAAAAATGGTGCGTCTCCAAAATATTAAATTACAACAATTAAGGCAATTCATCATATTTGTCTTTTTGCCCTAGAATTTAGTTAAAATATACAAGTTGACAAAAGAAGCCTCATCAGAATGCATACAGTACTTTCAGTAAATCAGTGATGTTACTTTCATAATTGACTGTTTAGATGAACATAACTTATGTGCTCTTCTCCATCAATGTCGCGATACTGTTGCTGCATTCATTTGATGCATGAAGAAAGCCAAAATCAATACATTTTTATAACTATCATTTCAATTAAGAAAACACATCAATAGCAATATAAAACATATAAACTGTGTTTTACAGTTACTACAGTTACTGATTCAATACAGAATCGCTCAACGAGACAAACTGAATGTATGCATATTAGCATGTGTATTTCCATCACAATGTGATGCACATCATGATGCAAGGATCCAATACATAAAAGATACTACAAATGCAATATGATAAGATTCACCCATATTGTGATGGAATGTGATGAAAAGGAAATATGATGCTGTGCAATTTAATAGGGAAGAGATTTGTAGCAATTTGGTGGAAGGTGTAACTCTTCCTTCTCTATGATTATTTGTGGGTAACCCAGACAGGCCTTCAAGTTCTCCATTTGGCTACTGACAACAGTGGAGATTTAGGAGCGGCTGTGCACTGTGCCTGAGTAGACCAGGTACTATAGACCTATCAACGGAACCCAGTGGCCTCCTGACTTAGGGACTGTACTGTATATGCCTGTTCTGAAATAAACATACAGAATATTCTGTAAGGAAGACTTGTGGATCTTTATATGGTGAATACAGTAGCATCAACAGAGCAACAGATATGTGAGCAGAGTAACTGGCAGCTGATTTAAATGAATGACTTGTTTTACCATCAGGGTTAAAATCTGCAGCCTATTTAAGTTGCTGACCTTCAAACTGGAACTATAGATGATTTCATTGGTCAAACTAGGAAAATGTACACATGTACATACACACATATATATATATACATATATATATATGTATATATATATATATATATACTTAACCATGGTTGGAGTCTAGGAAACCTGAGCTATACTGTTTATAGGAGCAACAAATCAGGGCCTTTAGCAAAAACTCTTACAACACTTCCCTTTCCTTTGCCAGAAATTAATTCCTTTAATCTTAAGCTTAATATTTAGTTATTAAACATCTTAATTTACTGAGTATTATTAATAAATAATAATAATAATAATAATAATATTAATTGCTAGGTATTATTCTATAATTATTGTCAAATGAATGTATGCTGTGCAGTTCAGAGAGTGATGAACTGATGTATAGGCATACAGATGAGACCTTCAAATATAAAGAAATTAGGGATGTCCCAATCACGTTTTTTCTGTTCCCGATCCGATCAGAGTCATTAATTTTTTAGTGTCTCCCGATACCGAGTCTGAAACCGATACTTCTATTTTCTAGATAAGAACTAGATAATACTCTTCACAGAGTGCACACATTACATTATAGTTAATACAATTAATCCAATGTTTATATTTAACAACTGCAATGCTTTAGGGGAAAAAAACTTCCAGCTTCCAAAATATTGTTAAGTGTTTCCAAAAGCTCTAAAAGACGCCGAAAACCTGTATTCTCTACCACAGCGATCGGCTGGTCATCCAAAGCTATGAATTCAGTGACCCTCTCTGTGATCTTCTTGGTCATAGCGCTGTCTCGAGAGAACTTTTCTTTTAAAACTTTCTGATAGAGAAGATTGCTTTGGTACAGCCTTTAACTGAGCTGTCTGGACAAACTCACTGTATTCTGTTAAAGGTTTATTTTTTAGGTGCCATATTAAATTTGTAGTATTAAAATTAATAGGCAGGCAGTACTCCGCCGCACTGAAGGGGGGCGCACGTGAGCCAACGGGTGTTTGTTGCTGCTGTGAGTGAGTGAGAGTGAAGAAGAGCACGGAGGATGCAGAGTAAATTGTAATGTTTTTTCTTATCTTTACGTACCTTTAATACGTACCTCTTGTGTGTGTGTGTGGGGAACGCTGATGAGATACGTCACTGTATTAAATGCAGATCTGCTACTACCACCCCATGAAACACTCATATTGCAGACATTACACCTCGCTGTTGGACTCGTATCGCTTTCTAATTTGAAGTAATTCCACACAGCAGACATTATAATCACGTTCTGATACAAGCTCTGTTCTCGTTTTACGACTCCTTTGTTTACGACAAAGATCGGGCTTAGGTTTGTGTTCAGAAAAGCCGATACCGATCAGTTAAAAAATGCCGTGATCGGCCTGATTCCGATCTTTGAGATCGGATCGGGACATCCCTAAAAGAAATAATGGAAAAATGTGCCAAATAAGCTCACTGGCTTAAACTGCTGGTAGATCTTGCAACATTAATGGATAATGCTAACACATGCATAGTGAAGAACCAGAAAGCTGTAGCTTGAACAATTTAGACTCCCCAAAGTGCTAGCCTCAATTAGCAGACCTTGTTATGGAAAGCTATAAAAGCAGATGATTTTACTCTGAAACTAAAAAGCAAAAAGCTTCCCAAATGGGTGGAGAGACATATTAACTTTATTAAATATAAAATGTCTTTTCTGAAGCATGCTTTTTATCCATGCCTCCATAACAGCTAAAAGCTGCCTCTGAGTGCTCATGTAAAATGAGTCAATGCAAGAGTTGGCTTAAGCTCTGTGTTTAAGGGCTTCCTGTGAGACCACCACCTCAATGATCATTTGTTCCTCTACAGAGATTCTCCAATCACAACCTCATCCAATCCACACTACTCTACTGTTTCCATAAGGTCAAAGGTCAACATAAACTGCCGAGGCACCTCAAACCTCCGGCACATCACTTAAAATAGTTTACATAAGTAAAATATAAACATTTTTGCCAATAACTGTGTTTGTGCTTGTAAAAACAACACATATTAGAATAAATGCAAGTAAAAATTAACAATTTTTTGTTTTGGAAAAAAAGCCTGAAGAAGAAATCTTTGTTCTTATTGATGCTCAAATTTGTTACATTCCATCACAGAAAATATGCTTTAATTGAAAAAATAATTCCAACAGAATAGTAAGCTGAGGCAAGCCAAGATAAGCTAAGTCGCTAAAGTGAGGTAAGTTAAGTCAATAAAGTGAGATAAGTTAAGTTGTTAAGTTGAAGTTAAATAATTGGCTAAAATGAAGTAAGCAAAGCTGTTAAAGTGAGGTAAGCTAAGTTGCGGAGATGAATTAAGCTGAGTTTCTAAGCTGAAGTAAGTTAATTTGCTAAACTGAGGTAAGTTAAATTGCTGAGATGAAGTAAGCTAAGTTGGTAAACTGAGGTAAGCTATGTCCACAAAACATTGATCAGCCCATCTCTAATACATATAATTGAGTGAACATAACTAGTTTATATCTCTTGGGTCTAAGGTAACTTTAAACAGCAATGTTAAACAGCAGGTGGTGCACTTACTACTTATTAGAGATGTACCAGTTACATGACCACAAGTGCCATGTTGTTAGATATATTCTGGATGAGTTTCAGCTACCAGCCATGGCTTAAAATGAGGCAGTAACTGCATGAAATGTATTCCTTTTATGAAAAGCAAGCCAAACAGTGTCCCAGTTAGCTGTCCTGCCGCATATCTGGTCTGTATCAAGGGCTACGTTACTGTTGCAGGAGACTTTGTGGGAACACTACATCTAAGTCTCTCTGGTTCTGCTTTATCCAGAAATACACAGATTAGTGCAGCTACAACAACAAGCTCTTATCAACACTTACAGATTCCATCACAGAACTGAGAACCATGTATGGTGCTGCTGGTCACTGACAAATGACTTTAGCCATCAGTGACTGACAATTTGGCCATGTCAAGGCACTGAGCTATTGTAAGGAAATTCCTTGGTGTCAAATCCAGTCTACACAAACAGAGCTCTGAACAGATGTGCTGAAAATAACGGAACAATATTGCGACATGAAGCAAACCTATGAAATGAAATATGATTTTGCTGAAATATGAATGACAGACACATTGGTTTAATAATAAACAATTACTCAGAAATGTTGGAATGAATGAATTCCATCACATTGTGAAGCTGAATGGAATATTCACACAATCTCAGTTTCAAAGTCTGCTTACTCCAGAATTCACCACAGTGAGGCACAATCCATATGACATCCTATAATCAGGAGTGCACAATACACAGTAAATCTGCCAGTGTTAAATCAACACTATTAGAGTTAAATTAACACCGAGAGTGTTAAATTTTGACACCCTCAGTGTTAATTTAACTCTAATAGTGTTGATTTAACACTGGCAGATTTACTGCGTATAAGGATATGTTATTGATATTATCATCAGTTCTGTTTTAGCATGCTTATCTGAGTATCTCAGTATATAGTGGGCATTGTCAGTAGAACAATGAATATCTGCAATATCTCATCCATCAGTATCTTCAAAATTTTTCTATCTAACTTTTTTCTGACATTCGTTCTTAAATATAACCCCAAATAAGAAAATGTTGTGACAGTATGGAAAATGCAAATTAAAAAATATTTTCATATTTCAGATATTTCAGGTTTTATCTAGTCAAGTCAACATCATTTCAGTTGCTAAAATATATAAATTCCTGCATTTCAGGCCTGCAAAAATATTATTTAAAAAATAAAATTTAAATATATATATATATATAAATATTAATCATTTTTTAACAAATATTATTATAAAAAAAAAAAAAAAAGATGTGGAATATTGATTTATTTGACCAAAATAGAGGTTTTCACTTCGCAATGGTCAATCCCAATTGCTTCAGAGCCCAGAGAAGTCGATTCTGGACATGATTAACTTTAACAAGTTTTAAATGGTATTTGTAAATGTAACTGTGTATTAGAGTGATTGACAAAGGTTTGTCAAAGTAATCTGAATGACAATTGATGAATGACTGTTCTTGATGCTATGTCATCTAAGGGATCAGAAATCACAAGTATTCAGCTTAGGCTTGTGCCCGTGCCCTTTATGCACTGAAATACCTCCAGATTCCTTGAATAATTTATTGACATTATGCATTATAGAGGGAGAAATTTGCAAATCCCTTCTGACCTTTCATGGGCATTGTTTTATCTTGTGCTCATACTATTTGCAATGAAATAAAAGTCCAAGTAACGGTAAGAAACACTGTTTTTTAAACAATAAAATAAAAATAATGCAGTATATCCTTTGTGTAGGCTATGTATACTGTACATTCAGTGTGCTGATACCACTTTTCCACCAAGTAACTGGCAGGGCTTGTGCTGGAGCTGGAGCCGATTTCCATGAACCAGTGAACCTTTTATGAACCAATGTTTCCACTGGCTTGAGAGCCTAATGATTACGTATTTGGATGTAGAAGTTCCATAACCTAGAAACAGAAGTCAGAAGAAGACATTGTGTAATGTGTATAATGGCAAAATACACTTTTGTTTTGCAAATCAGTGTTTTAAAAAGATGTTCCATTTCTAATATCAGAGGTGATTACTGACTGTTCATAAGCAACTAGTCACAGTCACTGAGTTCAATCAATTGATTTACTTCTTTAGCACCAAGTCCAGGCCACCAATTTTATTTCTGCTGCATCCAGGCCCACTTTTAAATGTAATTGGTGGAAACGTAAAACAATTTTACATGGTGACATTGGGACCTCGCCCTTCAGCTGCTTGCATCAGTTTTGCTGATTGCAATCCAGCAAGTTTAAGAGACCTGAACGGAATGGAGAACCAGTAGAAAGGCTTGGAACTATTTTGGCACCAGTACTGTTAGCATACCAGAGGAATAGAGACATTGCACCCAAGTATATTTTGCCCCATTTTAACAACTTACAATATAAATTCTGTCAGCTTTTAATATTTTAAAATATTTAAACTTTTCTGAGATTTAACATTTTTTCTTTTCTCTTATTCCAAACCGTACAGACTTTATTTAGATACCAAATTAAACAAAAAGATCAGAAGTTTTGATATTGGTAAACATATTATAGCACTGCCACCAACAAACCCTAACCCCCTCATGCATAAGCTTAATTGTGACCTGTATAAAACACTATAACACAGATAATTCACAGACGTGCAATGTTTTTTAAGTACTGATACCCAAAATACACTGTGAAAAGCATCTTCTACACTCATCTGTTTACAACTTCTATACTTTCACTGCTTAAACAACTAAACTGAAGACATTAGTCACATTAAGTGATTTATATATAATATATTCATTATACAGATTTGGCTGCAGCCTGCATAAAGTCTGTAACCCTACCTTAGCCCTACACCCCACATACCCTAACACCCCCCTACTGCTGGCCCCAAACAAAATCTCCCAAAGCCTGTTAACCAAATGAAGTAATCTCGCATTGTCATGGTAACAGCATGAAGGTCTCTTAAGTGGACCTTCATGACTGAGAGAACAACATTTAAACACAAACTAAATTCTCTTGAACGGTGCAATTAACATCACCCAGCTCACTTGCTGTTCTACTTGTTCAGTGCTAGACTTGTCTGGAGGCTGATGATGGTACTTAGAGCAACAGATTAACTACAACATCATTCTACTGTACAGGCAGTAGGTTTGGGCGATTTGATGACAGCATTGTTGTGGTGTTTACTCTTTTGTATTAAACTGTGTATTAAATTTGCTGCCTAATTGTGCATGCATGTTAAATCCCTTAAATAGTCAGGTGGTCAAGGTTTCCATTTTTGACTATAACTCAGGTTGCACTGTTTTCCATATAATATGTAAACTTTTGTGAAGTGAAAATATATAAGCTTTAGGATGCAGAAGTATTGCTAGAATGTTACTGAGTGGAAATGTTAATAATAAAAATTATTCTCAGATAGCAAAATTATTCTTGCCCACATCTGGCCCTCATCCCACATTTCATTTGGCCCACTTGTCGCATGGATTGACTGCACTTTGGCGGACCGCTCCCGGTTGCAAGATGTGGGCCACATATACTCCAGATTAGGGCCACATATCAGCCAACTGCTATATCTCTGCCAGAAGTGGACCACATCTGTTTTAGAATATGTGGGCCAAATTGTTTTTTTTAATATGTGGGCCACTGATGGCTCATATGTAGGTAGCACTGCCGTATCTCTGCCAGAAGTGGACAGCATATGTTATGGCACATGTGGGCCAAATGTGTATTTTCAATATAAGGGCCACATTTGGCTCACATGCAGTTTGCCAGTGCCGACAGTGGGCCAGCAGTGCCATTTCTCAGCCAGAAGTGGTCCACATCTGTATGCTGTCTGGGTTGTAAGTGGTTAATGGTGTAAAAAAGACATTTGTGAAATAATTTGTCTCAAATTATTAGATTTCATTTCAAGTTTGAGTAAATTACTGTTCAAACTGTATCAACATTAAAATGTCAGTGTGAGGGGTGCAGGGAGGAGATGGAAGCAGCAGGATTTAAAAAATGAGACTTTAATACAGAGTTATAAATACTGTACTTTGACTGAGAACATAAACAAATGTGACTGCTCTGTACAAGGAAGACATTCACAATGACGGACTGTACAAGGAAGACATTCACAATGATGGACTGTACAAGGAAGACATTCACAATGACGGACTGTACAAGGAAGACATTCACAATGATGGACAAAGACTCAAACACTGGGAAAGATTTTGTAAGAACACAGATTAGACAAACATAAAACAGCAGGGAGAGACAAGACACAGGTATATACAATGAGACGAGACGACATGGCATGACTTGTTTGGGGGCGGGGGGTGGGGGTGGACAAGACATGACATGAATGAAAACAAACGCATGTGGCAGACATAGACAGGGGGCATCAAACAAAAGTAAGTACAGTACAGAACAGGTGGGGGTGGGGGGCGGGGGTTTGTTCAGTACGGTACAGCAGAGCAGAGTAACATATATGGACACAGAACAGAGAGGGACGACAAAATACAAACAGATTAGACACAAGAATGTTTTAGAAAGGGTCACAAACTCAGAAACAGGTAGTAACACTTACAGAAGGAACATGTCAGGCAGTAACACTTACAGAAGGAACATGTCAGGTAGTAACACTTACAGAAGGAACATGTCAGGCAGTAA
>BRDA01075588.1:0-16514 GCA_036984385.1 Crenuchus spilurus | reverse complement strand
CCCCCCCCCCCCCCCCCCCCCCCCCCCCCCCCCCCCCCCCCCCCCCCCCCCCCCCCCCCCCCCCCCCCCCCCCCCCCCCCCCCCCCCCCCCAAGACATGACATGAATGAAAACAAACGCATGTGGCAGACATAGACAGGGGGCATGGCCCGGGACACAAATGAACTTTTTCATGATATTCTAATTTTTGGAAATACACTCTTATCGCGCTATTATGAAACTAGGAAGTACAGTGGAAGTACAATGATTTTTTAAACTGGACCTGCCTTCTCTGCAGCTATCCAAGGTTTATGTGGCGGCTCATTCATTCTCTGACTGTGTTTTAGCTGCATACATACAGCTAGTACTGAGTGGCACACTGAGTGGCAGGATAAGCTGTGAACAAAGTAGGCCTACCTAGCAGAGTTTTTAAAAAACTGCTATAAAGTTCAGATATTAATACAAAACTGTACACATACAACCAGAATATACATTGGCGTGAAACAAAGTCCATCTTAAAATATGACCAGTCATCAAGTCTTTTATATACTTTGCGTCAAAATTGGGTAAATATCAGTCTCAGGAAACCTGATTCCTGACTACTGTAATCAATGTCCATGGACCCCTGGTGTTGAAAATTTACATGTACATATTGCGGCTTTAATTTAAGGTAATTGCTTGTTTAATTTCTGGTTTTATCATTTTCCTAAATAAATTCTGCGATGTTACAGAATGTTTTGTTATTGAGCCTGATTGAGGAGGTGTGGTCTAGCAGGAAAGCGACCTCAGTGCATAATTTACCAGCCCTTATTTTTTATTATGTTATTGAAAAATATCATAATATCACATTTAATCAATATCGTCCAACCCTGACATGGCCCACTGATGCTCTTCAACTTGTTGCAACACTTACTGCCTCTTCCAGCACCTATCAATCAGAACACACCAACACTTCAATTTACAGACAGCCACACTCATACTCTCTAACACTCCTCAGCAGCTGGCTGTGAGAGGGAACACTGGTGAAGCGGGCTCACGGCCCACTGTCACAGTTGCTTAGGGAAATAATTTTCTTCACAATGCATACACACACACACTCACAGTCCCGCCCACACTTATGCATGGAATTTGGACAGTATGACCGGTGCTTTCCCAGCTGTTGCTTACTGTCAGATTGCTGTCAGCGCCATGTTGCTCGGAATAAACCAGTGTGCGTGCTGAGCAGAAGGTCTATTGCATATCTCATCTGGCCTTGATAGCCTCTTGGGCCCCACACAAACACACACACACCAACACATGGTAGCCTTACCCCCCACTTGTTTCCACAAGGGCCTGTCACCCATTCAAACAATGAGACTAAGCCACTGCAGCAGTCATTCCCTGCCTGAGAAAAAGATAACAAACCTCTACATATCCCTGAACACCTCATTTAGACAGGAATAACATGAGTCTCTGTATTAAAGCAGTGTTCAATACACCATTGTTATAAATATTAAGTACCAAAAGCCATATTTTGCCTAACTCAATAATTGTTGACATTATAAATCTCAATTTATGCCCAAAAATGTAAGGTTACACAAGGGCTCTTATCTACTGATTTTGTATTCAATTGTAATTATTTAAGTTGATCACAGATATTTTCCACAGTTGTTATCTTTAACATTCACATGTTTATTTTGTGACTAACAGAACGGCAATTCTCATCAGTTATGTTGAAGTAAATACCTGTAAATAACAGAAAGCAGAATTAATTCTAATCTCATGGGTTTTATGAAAACTATTGAAAACGGTGTTCTTAAAGCTTTAAAGGGCAGTGGTGTGTAATATATTCTTTACGTTTGAGCTGGGTTTGTTGCAGGTTAAAGCAAGCATCTTCAAATCTTGTCCTGGAGGGTTAGTGTCCAGCAGTTAGGCTTGGATACACTTAAATTAAACCTGGCAATTAACAGATTAGTTGAACCAGGTGTGTTGAGCAGGGAAATCACCAAACAGTGCAGGATATTTTATTTGAAGATTCCTTGTTTAGAACTTCTGAGTATTGACAGGAAGCAGGACAGATGGTCAGTTAATTTGGCTGATACAGTATAGGCCTGTATTTTTAAAGTTGCCCTCAAAAAAATCAAAATTATTTATATGGATATTAAGTGTCAGCCAACATGTCATGATTGTGACAGCCCTACAAATACACTAGTGACTGAGTGATATATCACCTCAAACTGTACACTGGTGTACAACAATCCTGATTTTTAGTGTAAGGCATATGAATGTCATTTACTGACATTTTCTGATCATTCTTAAAGAACATCTCTAAATAAATCAATAATATGATCCTTTTTTGCATTTTGATTCACATTTATGGTACTTTGTAAGACTCTCTTGTGTACTGTCTTAAATGAAGAAGAAGATTCATTTCACACTGAGTACCATTATATAGTATAGGTTCATTTAGGGAAGGCCTTCTAACCTACTAACTACACATTTATGTTTCCACAATTTCAAAAGTGTATTTTTTATAGTTGTTTACATTTTACTACTATTGTTTTGAGTTGTGATTACTGGATTTTTTTATTTAATAGTTGTGCTGTTTATTCAGTGCCAATTTCAGCTTTGTTTAATATTTAAAACTCAGGTTTTAATGACCTTTTTTAAAATCCAGAATTGTGTTTTAAACATTGCAAATTAACTCTATAGTTAACTCTATAATAGTTAACTCTATAGGCTGCTTCCCTGATGTATTCACTTTCTTAATACTAAATTATACATCATCAAATATATATGCTCATGAAACCTAACAAAATAAAACATCCTCAGAAGTCATTGTTTCTATTTCACATGTTCACAAACATGTGATGTCATTTTAAAGACCGTGACCTGCTCAAAAAGGCAAATGAGAATGCCATAACATAACACCACAGGCTACAAACATTAATGACTAAATCTCAGGAGAAATATTGAAAAACAGTTATATTTTTGTCATATTTTATCAATACCACCCAAAGCTAAGGCACATTTTGGTATATTTTGCCACTAATTGATCATAAAAAGCATGGTCAGTGAGAGTCACTCATAAACACAACTGTATGGTTTTAACTGCATCTGATCAAAATTATGTTTACATCACCTGTTGCATGAACAAAAATTATACTTTAGTGCCAATTATTTACTTACTATGAGCTCACAAGCTTTTTGATTTGTGAAGCCCCCATTTAAATATTTTATTTATCCTGGAAATTCTTTGAATAAGTGCTATTTTGGCAACATCAAAGATTTTGTCCATGGCCTAAGTGATTGACTCCAAAAGGAGTTTATATAGCACCCTACTTTTTAAAAATCACCTTTATGACATAATGCTGTTGTTTCATTGTATACTAGTACACATGTATACTAACTGCTTTTGTCTTATGTGGTCTATGTCAAAGAGAGCTTCTTAACTGGGTACCATGTGATAGACAACTTATCCCTGACTCTGATTTAAACTGCAGAAAGAATAGACTGAGGAATAATGAAGAAAGAGATTCTGGACTAATCAGCCTAGCAATGAGTTACTAACTTACTTTAAGTTTAATTGGTTTATTACTGAATCTGGACCAGCAAACCTAGCACAAAGTCACTATCAACTTCATTTTGCCTATGCTTGTCTAACTGAATAAGCTTTTCAATTCTGGTTCTGGACGGACCAACCACGCAAATATCCACAGTCTAGTAAATATACACAACTTCAATTAAGTCCAGAAAGAACCGTTATCTCAAGATCACAATTTGTCTATGATCTCAGGATAACAAAAGTTGTTTTTAGAATCAGGAGAAAAAAACTCATGATCTAGTAATGTGGTACAGAAATAAATAAGTCATGGCCTTTGTGTATTTCTGAAGTTAAAGGGGAAGTTCACCTTATTTTAACACGAGCACCTATGTATGTTGATTGATTTGCCAAAATTACATTTCTGAAACAAATATACTTTTTAAAAAAATCATACAACTCTATATATGAGTGGTTGTTTGTTGGGCAGTCACCATATTTAGAGCACAAATCAGTGTGTATTTTCAGTCAGAGCTATTTGAAGTTTATAAAAGTATAAATAATACATAAGTAAAAATTTATAAAAGTGTATTTTTAGGAAACACATCAGTAAATTATGCTCAAATGTGAAAAAGTGAAATTCCCCTTCAAGTTTTGAATAGATTATCACTACTAATTCAGGACAGCAATTTAGGAAGAAGCACTTCATTTAAGTTTATATGGGTATCCTAGTCAGTCTGGACCAACAAGTCTAACAAAGATCCACTAGTACATTCATTCTGCTATGAGCTTCACTATTGGTTGTGGACTGGACCAAACTGCTTCTAGTAACTAATTTTAAAATGATTAAGTTTTCTGCTTTGTTAAGTTTTGATGGTTGAATCCTCTCATCACTTTTGAACACTACAGCTTGCTCTTACCTGCTGCTCTACTGACTTCTCTCCTGCTCTGGACGGAGAAAGGCTGAAGCCGTGCCGGAGAAGCCCCCACGCCGGTCGCCCACACCCCGCGTCCCCCAGAGTCAGAGCCTCCAGAACCAGGCCCTCCTGGCGCTCTTTCAGCACCTCCAGCTCCAACAGACCGGCCAGACTCTCCTCCAGCCTCTCCTTATAGCGGCTCCGCTCAGCGGCCACGGGGAACGAGAACGCCCGCTGCATCACTCAGCTACTTTATAAAGACCCGAAGAGAAATGAAAAGCCAACAAAACAAAGCTGTTTTACACGTATTACCCCTAATAATAGCCGGGGTGTGAGCTAGGAATTATATATTCCTCATTTTCTTCACATTTCCGTAGTATCCTCAGTGTGAGACAGAACAACGACGAATACAAAACTCGGCTCTACTCTCCTCCATCTCTAGTCTGGACAAGGACGGCACTTTCAACAGCTGTCAAATGTTCATTTGCATTGTGCCATCTCCTGTTCCTATTGGACAGAGGTGTTTAATATTCATGAAGCGACCTTCTCTTCGAATTCTTGATTGGTTCAAGTAAGAACAACGACGTTAATATGCAAATCACGGCTGGTAAACAGTTATATACAGGGGCGTCGTAGTGGGTTGAAAAGTGGGACAGAGTTACCAGGGCCCCAAAGTGGGGGAGGGTCCTGGTATTTTCTTTTCTTTTAAATATTAAAGAAATAATATTTAATAATGGGGGGGCTGGGCACTGCTTTTGGTGCTACGCCCTTGGCTATATATAAAATATATATTTACATCATATGTTCCAAACTTATAAATTACATCAGCTGATTTTGTCTTTAAGAGTGAGTGCATATACAGGCATTTCATTATCTGATTATAATTGGATTTCTGCACTTATCTGATTATTCAAGCGGTCATGTAAACATCAAGGAAAGTTTTAATTTATGTCACGTGCTTCTTCTCTGAGTTTACTGGCTGGTTGTAAATCTGACTCATGCAGAGCTGTCAGAAAAGGTCCCCTATTTGCTACACTCATTATTATAGGCATTATGGGTATCCAACTGTTAGGGAACATCAGTTGATCATTACTTTTTGCAGTGCATTGTGGGAATGTTTGAATGCACTGATAACTCTCCACTTTTTTTTAGACACCACTACAAAGTGGAAGAACCCCACAATAATCTACCACACAGTTAAAAGGGCACAGCTTTGGTGTTCTGAATGACCTGATTTCCTGCAATAATCAGCTTATTAAGCACATGTAAATGCACTCATATATGTATACTCTCTGTTCTGATTGTTTGCCATCAGGTGCGGTCCTAGCCTGTTTGGTGCCCTGAGCGAACAACCCCTCCAACACCCACCTCCCGGGGGCAAACCAAAAAAAAAAAAAACACAAAAAGCAGCACACCCATCCAAAAACCCTCAGTGGCGAACAACTCCATCGTTTCTTGCTCCCAAAGGCTCTTCACACAACCTGACAGGGGCGGGACAAGATGCTGCCCATATCAGAAACCACCACTGGTTGCCATGTATTATGGTTCATTGATGCACGTACTGTACACGGATTACGTAACCTTGACAATGATTACATCATTACAAACTATATTATAGTTTTATTATACAATACAATTTCCATAACATTTGTAATTTAAAGATTTTCTTCAAACAAGATATGATCACTTTGCCCTCTTGGCATTTTAGTAAAAGTATTAGTACTGGCATTAGAATATCAAAACCACCTTCTTGTGTATATCATACTACAGCCTATAGATGTTTTAGACCTGACTCACTTTAGAACAACCTCAGAAGATTGGAACATTTACAGTTATTCAGTTAACATCTAATAAGTCTTGTAATGTCTATTGCCTTGATGTACTTACCATACTGCAACCACCACATAAAACAAAGGGCAAGTGCTGCATGACTTGTTGCTGTCAAGGTTGCACTGAGAAGGATTGTGTTTTTATAAAAGTAATAAAAGAATAAATGTAAGAGGTCAGAAAGAGTGGAGCTAATGCTGAGAATGTCAGTGAAAGAGCAGAGATGAGCTCAGATAATCAACAGAAGAGAAGAAATGGAAGAAAGCTGAAAGACATGATTATATATAGAGAGCACTAACATAAAGGTACATGAACTGTGTGTAATCTGTAACATGTCACATTCACACTGGTGTAACTGCTGTTAAGAGACTGTACAACAACCCATATAGGCCAATATGGTCAGTTGTGGCCCTGTGGATAATCACTGATAAATTAGGTAAAGAGGGCTGATAAATTGTGCAGCAACAGATGAATAATCAAGGACTGTATACCTACAAAGTGCATCATGTATTTTATGCATTATTGCACATTTGCTACACTGAATATTTTCATAAACGATGACTCAATAATATACTCAGTTATATTTTAGTCATTAACATTTATTCTTTTTTTTTTTTTGCTTGTTTAATTTTATATTGATGTTAGTGTCTATTGCTTTGCAGTTTGTCACTCCACCGACATTTTAGGTTTATTTTGTTAGACCAAAATTATATTAAAAAAAAACAAAACAAAAAAAACAAAGAACAGAGATGAATAAACTTCACTTCCTTTTTTGATGGATACTGAATGCACTAAATTGTTCCAGTACTGTTACTATTTACCATAATTTTAATCAATATTTCACATAAGTAACAATGCCTTGAGTATGAGAATTGCTATGCATCTCTGATTTCAGTACAACTACTCCAGTTTTAACAGCCACAGCCATTCATTAAAACTTTTCTGGTGTCCCACTTTTGCATCATTCAGCCAGGAAGAATGCACAAATAATTCAGGTTTCTATGCACTCATCAATTTCATTGCGAGTCCTTGTGAGACTAAGCAGTAATACAAGAGCGCCCTCCAATGGAGGTGCAATTCTACTACTAGAAATCTCAAATAATAAGCCTACTGATCAAGACTGTTTCTCAAAAGGGTCGTTGAGCAAATACTTTTGTAAATGTGGAGAAATTGTGCTCAAAATCATCATCTCCATCATTCCACTAAGGGTGCTATTCAATGACCCTTTCAGAAAACATGTCCCAGAACAGGAACATGAAAAAAACAAACCCTAAAAAGTTACTACTATGAATAATGCATAAGAAACACTGGTGTGAGAGTTGGTAAGTGCATTTATTGTTTTCTTCCCTGTTGTACACTTAACAGACTGACATAACATTACAGAATTATCATGGCTATCTGGTGCTAACAGCACACAACTGTCTGCTTACTGTTGAAATTAACATGATTTAAAGTGGTGATCAAGATTCAAGCATTTAGCCTGGAGGCCAGCCCAACTGACGGCCACCGAGAACATGGAGGTGGACATGGTAAACAGACTGACCCCCATCAGGGCCATCGTTGAGCACCAGTCGGTAGCCTCTGGGTAAGCCCACCTGATCTGCACACTTCTTAGCAACAATCATCAAATGGCCCAGAAGCTAGAGAGAAAAGAGAAGGTGTGATGGTTAGAAACAATGTTACCTAATACAGGACAATCTGCAGACCCTTCTAATCCATATAATCATGGCTTATATGACCACAAAGGAGCGCTTGATTAAACACCTCATAAAGTCTCTCTGAAGTCTGTATGGAGAAAGTGCTGACAGTAGTATTCTGCTGCTTACACTTCACTATAGGCCACTTCATGCAAAGATGATGCAATTTCTTCCTCACATAATATTTTATGTCTATTTGCAAGCAAATCTTCTACTAGTCTGCAGAAGTCAACAACATACCAGTTAATACCATTTAATTAAAAGCTGTTAATCAACAGGAATCTATCCCTATCTGCTCAATGACGCATAATCTTATGCTCATTTATTTATTTGACATTTTCAGTGCTAAGTGATATTGCAGATAGTGTTAAAAGATATTGCGAAGTAGAAAAAATGGCTGGTAATCAACCTCATGTGGTTACTAGGGATGCACAAAACATTATTTGTGGTTATTATTAATAATTTCAAAGGATAGTTGTGTGTCCTGTTTTTAGTTCATGCAGTAAAAATATTCCTTCTTCTAGACCCCACAGCGTCCTCTGCAGGCCACTCTGTGACTTCCATGTAATGGACACTGAAGGCCATAAAAAAATTATTTTACACTACATTATTTACATTTAAACTGTATACCTAAATTATTGGTATGACACATACCAAACACAATCAACTGCTAATTATTGGTTATCATTTCAGACCCAAAAATCCATAATATCTATCACATTTCTATTAATTCAAAAGATATGCAAAATAAGAAAGTAAATCACAATGCTCATTTTTCAAAAAACTGGACAAATCAATGGAGGAGAAAAATATTTCACCAAATTCATTTGAAGAACCAATGCAAAATTGAGAACTTTTCAGGGGACATGAACTATTTAGAGGCCAAAGGTTTGTGTTAATCTTGGCTAACTGCAAAGCTTTTTTTTTTTTTTACTCGCTGCTAGTGTGGGGAAGATTTTACTGTATCTTCCTTGTGCTGAATTGACAAAAATATGACTGAGCTCCTCACTCTGCTGCTGAATAGAGAAGCAGCCTGAGTGAGCTCCATGTAATGATAGATTTGCTGACACAGTCTAACTGTGAACTTTTCCTGCCCCATGAATGAACACCAAGTGAGTTTTTGCATTGAGTGAAGATGCAATTCGGCAATTAGGATTAATAGGAAAGACTCCAGCATTTGTAGGTGTTTTGCTTAGCAGCAGAAAGTTCCAACCAAACTCCTTGCAGGCCAAGCAAGGCAAAGTCTGTCCAATCAAAGGTCAATCAGGTGATGCTTCACTGGCACATTAATAAAAAGGGATTTTAAAATTCAGGCATAATTAAAGTAAATGTAGAGAATGATTTTATGTGAAATGTACAATTCTAGAGAGTCAAATCCCATGACACCAACACCACCTCCTTGCATTTACTCTCATTGTTCACTTTATCAGCTCCACTGATCATAAAGGTGCACTTTGTAGTACAATTACAGACTGTAGTCCATCTGTTTCTATGTATACTTTGTTAGCCTCATTTCCCCTGTTCTTCAATGATTAGGACCCCCAGAGAGCAGGTATCATCTGGATGGTGAATCATTCTCAGCACTGAATTGACACTGATGTGGTGGTGGTGTGATAATGTGTGTTGTGCTGGTACAAGTGGATCATACACCAAAGAGAAGCTGGAGTTATTAAACACCTCAGTGTCACTGCTGGAGTGAAAACAGTGCTAAGAACAAGAATCCTGTGACCGCTGATTAAGGATATGAGGATGACCAAAACAAACCGTGCGGTAATGGATGAGCTACTGTCTACAAGGTGGAACAGTGTTAAATGATAAAATGGGCAATACAAGAGTAGATACAAGTAGGAGGACAGTTTAGAAAGGTTGATATTGCTACCCTGTTCACATTTCCCAAAATTTTTATCAAAGCATGACACCATTTTGTACTTGTGGAAACAGTGTGTACTATACTACTATAATATAATGTAATATATCTTTATATATATATATATAAACTATAATATGTTTAATGTCCCTAAAACTACATAACAAAAAGCTATTATATGAAATACACTGACATGAGACAGTTTTAAGTGTCTTTTTTAAAAGCAATTGTGGCATTAAATGAAGGAAAAAGATAAAAAAAAAAAAAAACATTGTGATGCCTGGTTCATATCACTATCGTACCATGTCTGTCAGAAATAATAAATATTGTGGCAGATTGAAAAAAAAATTGAAGTATTGCAATAAGACATTGTGCCATCTCTCTCCATTAATCAGGCATTTCCAGCCATTTGTAGATATTATTAGTAGGGCATTTTGGGAAGATATACTAAAGACAAATGCTTTGACAACATTTTTGGTTACCCACTGAAGCCTGTAGCAGCACTACTGTACAAACCGGATTCCAAAAAAAGTTGGGACACTAAACAAATTGTGAATAAAAACGGGATGCAATGATGTGGAGATGCCAACATCTAATATTTTATTCAGAATAGAACACAAATCACAGATCAAAAGTTTAAACTGAGAGAATGTATCATTTTAAAGGAAAAATGTTGTTTCAAAATTTCATGACGTCAACAAATCCCAAAAATGTTGGGACAAGGCCATTTTTACCACTGTGTGGCATCCCCCCTTCTTCTTACAACACTGAACAGACGTCTGGGGACAGAGGAGACCAGTTTCCCAAGTTTAGAAATAGGAATGCTCTCCCATTCATGTCTAATACAAGCCTCTAACTGTTCAATCATCTTGGGCCTTCTTTGTCGCTCTGTTCTCTACAGGTGAAAGATCTGGACTGCAGGCTGGCCATTTCAGTACCCGGATCCTTCTCCTATGTAGCCATGATGTTGTGATTGCTGCAGAATGTGGTCTGGCATTATCTTGTTGAAAAATGCAGGGTCTTCCCTGAAAGAGATGACGTCTGGAGGGGAGCATATCTTGTTCTAGAACCTGATCTCTGCATTAATGGTGCCTTTTTGGGATTTGTTGACACTGAAATTTTGAATCAACATATTTCTCCTTTAAAATGTTACATTTACTCAGATTAAACTTTTGATCTGTCATCTATGTTCTATTACGAATAAAATATTGACATTTGCCATCTCCACATCATTGCATTCAGTTTTTATTCACAATTTGTTTAGTGTCCCAACTTTTTTGGAATCCGGTTTGTACAATAATCATCTCATCACTGAGCCACACCAAATTTACTGCAGTATATACTTGATGCTGCAGAGCTGAGACTATACAGCCTTAACCTGTGAACATTTTGCCTGACTGCATTCATTGTAAACACAGTGAAGATCATGAACAAAAAATTTAACAAGACCACAAAACACTTCCAGTTTATAACTTATTGTGATCATGTAAATGTATCACGCTGTTATGCATATACTTACTGCAGCATCCCCATCCTCAGCTTTTGAAAGCTGTGTGATGGGTTTTCGAGGGACTACCAAAAAATGAGTTGGAGCCTGTGGGGCCACATCGTGGAAGGCTATGCACTTAAAGACAGAAAGAGACAGAGCACATAAATCAGAAAGTGTAAATTCAGTTTCCCACAAGGCCCTACAGTCTTTCACCGAGTTGCTACACTCAGCATTAGTAGTATTCCCATGAACTTATAAACTGATTAGCTTAGAAGTAATTATCAATTATTGCATTTTTATTGCAATTTTCAGAACCTCTAATTAGGAGGGAGTTGGATGTATGAATGTATAAGTTGTGTACTAAGAAATATATTATGTATTTACGCCAACTTGCTATTTTGTATGTTATTTACATTAAATGTTGTAGTAAATTATTATAAATGTGTATTTATATTTTATTATGTGTATACAAATTTGTGCTCCTCACCAACATTCACCGTGAAGCCCTATTTATGTCAGTTTTGACAACCAAACAGAAGTCAGAGGAGGATAATTACTTTAAAAAAATAAAAATAAAAAAAATGCTCAAATGCTTAAGTGTTTTCACTAAGAAAATGTCATTTAGTAAAAGCTCCACTATTTAATTATCATATTTTACTATCTTTAATGGGGTCCCCTGACAGGGCCTGTGCACACATAAGCAGAGTAAACTGAAAATGGAGAACAATTTTATGTTTATTATCTTTTTTAAATTTACTTAAATAACTTCACTAAATGGATGTCACAGAGCAGAGAAGTAGAGGCTGTGCAGGTAGTCTGAATGCAGCCATGCTGATACAAAACCAGATTATTTTTTAAAACTTTATGCTGCAGTTTAATGCAGCTGCTGGTACACCTTGTGAAATATTTATTTTATTTCTATATTTAGTAAAATATGCCTCAACGATAAAGAAAATAAACTAAAGTAAATCCATGAGGCAGATAAAAACAGGGTTGTCTGACATTTCCCTTAGTATAAATTACATTGACACTACAGCTATGGATGGTCAAATCTGATCTGGTGAATTTATACACCCTTACAGTCTTCACCCAAGATAGTTTATTTTGGTTTGATCTGGAACAGCATTGATGCTGCATTTGTGTTGTCTTGCAAACCTAGCACGTACTGATGGAATACATAAGTGTTTTGGAAGCTTTGCTGATCATGTCCTCTTACTGCTTGAAGGTAAGTTTACACAGCAATTAACCCATTAGAACCCACCTTAACATGTGTCACAAACCCTTTAAAAGATCTGAAAAGTTCTTATACAGCTTTTTCTTCACTTTATCCTCCTGACTCCCTAAGTGACATATACTGAACATCCTGGATGTAATATACTGTGATGTAACATTACAGATCTTTTGAAAATGTAGCATGCATGCAACATTATAGATCCTTTGATAATCTAAGATATGTAACATTTGATAATGTAACATTACAGATCTTTAATATAATGTTTTGATATGTAATAATGTAACATTGGGAGGATTTTAAAAGAGTTCGAAAATGTCTTCCTGTTTTTTTGTATCCTAATATTTTTATTTTAAGAACAACTAGGTGTAGGTTCTTATGGGTAAAAAAAAACAATAACCGTACAATTAGAATTATTACTATAATTAAAATGATATCAAACTGGATATAAACTGAATTATATCATTCGAATTGGTCATGTAGTTGACGTCTTTAAATATCGAAGACAAAATCGAATCTTAAGACGAGAGTGGAGAATCGCAGTGGGGCTAAAACACGTGTATCGTTACAGTCTAAAGTGCTAACAGTCCTCACTGGCCGTGTTAATAAAGCTGACATTATGTATCCTGGCTAGAACAGGACTGATGATTGATGAATATATTTCTCTGCAGCATGCCTTCAGTCTGAACATGTTTTTACACATCGTTAAAGAACACAGCCCTGGGGCAAAGTCTGAGCATATCAGCTACTAGTCAAACGAGCTACTATTTATATTTCATCTCAACTTAGCTGCGACTGCAACATGTTAGCTAAGTAGCAAACTGCTAACTGCACTGGCTACATGGCAAAACAGCATGTCCATTACTGTTCAGACATTTAGTTAGAAATGCAGAGACTGTATGATTTAGAGATAAGAATGCTTACATTCAGTGCAAACACAGATATTCATCTGAACAAGACTCAACGACTGACACAGCTAGCTGATACTACAGGCAGGCAGAGTTGATTTCGAAACCAATTTTACGGTACACAGGACCGGAACCTACCTGCTCGTCTTCGTATATTATTTTAGCAGGAATTTCCTTCCTAATTATTTTCCCAAAAATTGTATCTCCACCCGGCTGTGCACTTTGCGCTTTAGCCACCTCGTCAGCCATGGCGCGGAGATACACTGCAGACTAGAGCAGAGATAACGCAAAACAAACGTGTTTGAGACGTGGGGTTGCCAGGGTGTCAATAATTCCCCCTTCACAAGTGTAAATCTAGAGTCTAGGCCAAAAGCTATAATTGCTTAAAAAGCGCTTCTTTCACGTCTTCTTTAATATTTGACATTCATTTCCTTTTCTATAGTAGGAAGACTACTTAAGACATCACAGCAGGTATAATGGCGTTGTAAAATTGTTCTAACAATGTTGTCTACGTCCTTGCAGCTGTGCATGCTGTCTCTGGCGCAATTTATTCATTTTCTACTATACAATAAGAGCTTTTCGCCGGCCACTGTTAATTTTTAAGGTAGTATAAAAATCTACACCCCCACCTCTAAAAATGTATTAACCAGAGACTGCATTTTGAAAGTTGCTCGACTGGGCGGTAAATCAGGGAACCTGGCAACTCTGCCAGAAGCGTTGATTTGTCGCTGATCTCCAAGCGCTATCCACCGGAAATGCACGCTGACATCACTAACCTTTTCTATATACAGCGTTTGGACATCTGCTTCAGGAGCCTCAGTTGTATGAAAACGCCATAAGGACAGAGTCCAAAAATAAACTTTGCTCACGACGCCTATCAAACAACACTAATGCTGTAAGAATTCCCTCATATAATGCATTACACATATTCACTGGCCCTTCATTAGGTACACATAACCAGTATCTACTACACTCACTGTTCATTAGTTCAACTCCACTGACCATAGGTGCACTTTGTAGTTCTACAATTACAGACTGTAGTCCATCTGTTTCTCCTTTCACCTGTTATTCCATTCGGCCCTTTCACAAATCCCAGAATGCACCTCGCAACCGGCAACATCCCGTTCACCATTTTCTCTTGTTTGTCTATGCCAGCTACGCTACATAAACTGTTTACAACTTTATTTGGTAAGTAAATACTTACGTGATATGTATTAGCTTTTGTAACTATATGCAGATAATATGTATTTTGATATTAAACATCATATCTTGTTGAGTCAACTTGTATTTTCAATTTATGCAGTGGGTTTTTAGTGTAAACACGTTGTTGCAAGCTATCGTGTTGCATGCTATCAATACTAAGCTACACTATCACGCACAATCATTTGTGGTACACATTTTTTATGAAAATGAAAAATAAAAAATGAATTCAACAGGTGGATAGCCCTACAAATGTCACATTATGAAATAGTACATAAGCCACGCCTAGGCTAGGGCCCTGCATGGCCTAATCAAGCCAGCCAGTGTATGTTTATATCATTAGAGGTCTATTTATTTATCAGTGCAGTATATATTTCGGTATATAATTAGGGTAGAATAAAATAATGTTTGCAGTAACCTACCACCAACAAAATGATCAGAACACACTCTGTCATAGTCACCTGCTGACCAGTTTTCACGCCTAATGGAATCTTCCCAAGTTTTCCTTAATGTGGTATCTTTAGGAAACCTATAGTACGATCTTTTCTGTTGCTGTTGTTTGTCTAGCCCTTGCCTATTACTGCATTGTGGTGCATAACATGTAGAACCCTGATTTATAGGCTTGTTTCTATGTATTTTAAACTCTCCTGCTGACACATTCACTGCTGCCATTATGTAAACAACTACATCGAATGTTGCCGTTCGCGCATGGAATTGTGGGATTGTGAATACGGCGAATGATCAAGAAGTGTGTTAGTGTGTGTTGTGCTTGTAAGAGTACAACGGTGCTTAAAAGTTTGTGAAACATTTAGAACTTTCTATATTTTTGCATAAATATGACCTAAAATATCATCAGATTTTCACACAAGTCCTAAAAGTAGATAATGAGAATCCAGATAAACAAATGAGACAAAAATATTATACTTGGTCATTTATTTATTGAGGAAAATTATCCAATATTACATATTTGTGAGTGGCAAAAGTATGTGAACCTTTGCTTTCAGTATCTGGTGTGACACCCTCTTTGCAGCAATAACTGCAACTAAACGTTTACAGTAACTGTTCTTTAACCATTCTTTGGTAGAATGACTTGTGTGCTTTGGGTCGTTGTCTTGCTTCCTGACCTACCTTCTCTTGAGATTTAGTTCATGGACAGATGTCCTGACATTTAGAATTCTTTGATATAATTCACAATTCATTGTTCCAACATGGATGGCAAGCTGTCCTGGCCAAGATGCAGCAAACATGCCCAAACATGATACTGCCACCACCATGTTTCCCAGATGGGATAAGGTTCTTATGCTGGAATGCAGGGTCTTCTTTTTTACAAACATAACCAAAAAATTCTATTTTGGTCTCATCTGTCGACAAAACAATCTTACAATAGCCTTCTGGTTTGTCTGTGTGATCTTTAGCAAACTACAGGTGAGTAGCAATGTTCTTTTTGGGGAGCAGTGACTTTCTCCTTACAACCCTGCCATGCACACTATTGTTGTTCACTGTTTTCCTGATGGTGGACTCATGAACATTAACATCAGCCAATGTGACAGAGGTACAGGTGCACTTTGTAGTTCTGCCATAAAAACACAGAAGAGGATATTAGCAGAGAGGTTAATTATTAGGGTCTTTGGCATAGGCTGTAGCCCACATCTGCATCATTTGGTCTAGAGGCAACACTGAACAGATGGGCAGCGAAGCCACCCCCCAGGCAACAGGACCAGGACCAAGTTGGTGATGGTATTTATGCAAATATAGAAAATTCTAAAGGGTTCACAAACTTTCAAGAATCAATCAATCAATCAAAATTTATTTATATAGCGCTTTTTACAATGGCCGTTGTCACAAAGCAGCTTTACATATTTAATATCAAACAAACTGAA
>BRDA01075582.1:9127-20984 GCA_036984385.1 Crenuchus spilurus | reverse complement strand
ATTACAATGGTAGTCAACGACTAATACTTTATACAAACTTATACAACTAAGTTGTAAAGTGTCACAGTTGTTTAGGGGTTTTTCAACCCTGTTCATCGTTATTCACCGACCTTTTTCCTTTAACTCGTATATTACTTGTCGTTCTTCTGGTTAATTGTGATTAATCCAGTTAACTGTTGTACTAACCCATATTTTTCTCGAAGAGTCTCACAGTCACAGAGAGACTTCGGTCCATCTTGGCTTCAGAGAGACACTGACACTCTGAGAAGCTCTTTTTATACCCAATCATGTTGTCAATTGACCTAATTAGTGTTAATTGGTCTTCTTGCTGTTCATTATATGCTCAATTTCCTTTTTCCAGCCACTTATTGCTACTTGTCCCAACTTTTTGGGGATTTGTTGACACTGTGAAATGTTGAATCAACATATTCAAACATATTTCATAATCAGCAACTGATGGTAACATTACACAAAGCTAGGCAATGGATTATTGTTATTCATGTTTTTTATATCAGTATATTGTGGAACATTTTGAACATTTTGAACATTGTGATTCCGGCCTTACTGAACCTCTCTAGTATTTGTTGCCTTTTCAAAGTCGACCGTAGCTCATTGAGCTTGGTAATGGATGCACTGGGTCTGTTTTCTTTCTGAAGTGATAGTTTGACATGCATTTATACAACTTCCCCCAGTTGTGGTCAATAGGCCAAGGCATGTCCAAGGTTTGCTTACTTAGTTTTGAATTGGAGCTACAAGGCTAATGGACCTATAAAGCCATGTCACATGCTAGCTAAGGCTTTGAAAGTAATGAAACACCACCAAACAAATCTTAGCTACTCAGCTGCTTTAGCTGATATGTGTAACATAGATTTTTTTTTCATGAATTATTGCATTACGGGATTTGTATTTGAACCTCAGCCAACATGTGGCTTAACTCTGCCCTCACTGTTTACTCATTATTATCAGCATATCAGGCATGATGAGAGGCAGTGCTGGCTTCACCTGGTGAGGGCACTGTCCCAACACATGTTCATTGTCTGTGCCCCTGTGTTCTGAACATAAACAGAGTGTGTGGCATGCAGCCTCTCAGATGACAGAGCAGTGGTTGACGAGCTGTGGAGAGACTCTGCCAGCAGCCATGCTCTGCCCAAGAGCTACTCAAACAGACAGCGTCAAGTGAATTGGCTGGGCAAGGCACGATGAGAAAATGCGGCACAGCTCCAGCCACAGACTGGCATGGCTTTATGTGTATGTGTGTGTGTCTGTGTTTATGTGTGTGTCTGTGTGTTTAATCATCTTCTTGATGTGTGACTTTGGAGTCTGTCTCACATTTCCCCTTAATGTTGTATGCTGGGTATGTCTGGAGTGTGTGTTTGTGCATGTATGTTTGCGTATGTGTGTGTCTGTGTGTGTGTGTGTACATGTTTGTGTGTGCTTGTCCACAGTGGAGCCAGATCTGTCTCAGTCAGGCACATCCTAAGTAATGAGCCTCTGACGGACAGGCATAGCTGAGCACACACTCAGTCTTCACACACAAACACACGCACACACGCACACACACACACAACCAGTGAAATATGTCTCTCTCCTTCAGCATCTCCAACCAGATGGCAGAATTGTTGTCATGTGGAGAATCTGTGCATTTTGCACATAAGCATGAATGGAAATTCTTCTCTGTTGTCCTCTATTCATACTTCATCACAGTGGTTACCTACCCTCTGCCCTTCGCATAAGGGTATAACTCATTTGTCCAATTGGGACAGGATTAAGTTTACCTTGGGTTCTGAGATAATGCCCCAGAAGCCCCCATGGCAAGATCTGATGATGATATGCTCACTGCATCCAAATAGTTGGATGAAAAACTTATTTTAATGTTTTGTCTGGTGGTCAACATAATTTCATTTATTAATATACATCAATTCCTGTATTTCAGGCCTGCAATGTATTTAAAAAAAAAATACAAGTATTTGGGACGGTAAAGCATTTACATTTTTATTTGCATATTCCAAACTGCCCATTTTTTCCATTCATTACTGCTGTAGCTCAATCAAGTTATTTCTCTAATACAGGCTAGTGGTTGTGGTATATTAAGTTTTTGTAGCTATTCTTGAATCATAGATGTCAAATTAAATATGGAGGTTATCAGGACCTCCCAGTATGACTGGCTGTAAGATTAATATTTTGGTGATACAAGATTTTGTTCCAACAAGGATAATATGCTTTTTTTACAGTTTAATCAATGCAAATAAGTAAAACTGCTAGGACATGTGACCTAAAAGACTTATCACCATTTAATCTATTTAAGTAAACACTTTTTTAGTATTTTTATCATTTTTAAGATAATTAAATTACACTGTGTTCTTAGCTCTAATGCACTCCTCCTTAGGAAAAACTTCTAATTAGCTGATTATTTGTATCCAGAAGCATGGTGGCTAACTAGTGCCTCCAGGAATGAGGGTGATGCTGAGAAACTGGAACTCATTTGTGTGCAGGATGGCAGCTCTGTGTTTGAGGTGCAGTCCACGTGTGGGTGGAGCCAGTGGGCGTGGAAGGCTCCTGATTGGTGGAATGGCAGCAGGACAGTGATTGATGTGAGGTACTGAGGATTGAAGTCTTCTGGTGAACAGTGTTAGATTAACGTGCTTTGATTTGCTGCAGGCAGCTAGAAATGAGCACAGCAGGGTCAGGCTGACTTCTTTGCCTTAACCCAGGCATACACTAGATAGGATGATTTTTCTTTTTTCCCTCCATCATTCCCTCTAGAACATGAAAAAAGACAGCTGTGTGTGTGACACTATTCATGAATCACTACAGTTTGGACAAGTCACTCATAAAAATATTAGTGATTTAGATGTCTTTTTAATGTGTGATTTGAAAGGGTGCACTGAAAAAATATATAATAATAATAATGATGATAATAGGTGATGTGGCCTTGGTGGTTAGCATATTAACCTCTCTGTGCTGAGGTCTTGGGTTCAAGTCCCCATCTGACTGGAGTTTCCATGTTCTTCCCAATGTCTACATGAGTTTCCTCTGGGGTGTTCGGTTTCCTCCCACAATCCAAAAACATGTATGTCAGTTGAAGTGGTTACTCTAAATTGTCCTGGTGTGAGTGTGTTTATGTTTGTTTGTGTGCCCAGTGATAGACTGGTGCTCTGTCTTGTCTATGAATACATTAGTGTAATGCCCTGCCCAGCACCCAATGAAGGGGTATGGGTACTCACCATGACCCTGACCAGGATTAAGTTAACAAGATGGATGGATGTAGTAATAATAATAATAATAATAATAATAATAATAATAATAATAATAATAATAACTATTGTAATAACAATAGTAATAACATATTTAAAATACTACCTTATTTACCTTATTTTATATTTATAAAATACTACCTTTGTGCAGTCTCCGTTGTAACCTAGTGATTACACTACCTTCAGAAGTTCTACAGTATGTTATAGTTTACAGCTTCTATGAATTATACACACAGTAACTCTTCCACATTCCTCAAAACTTGTAACAATGTAATACAATTTTTATTACACTTTATATTTCCAAGATAAGAAATTAGTTCATTTGAAAAAAAACAAAACAAAAACTTTTTTTTTCATTTTTCAGCTTCTGGTATAATTTGGAAACATTTGCTGCTTTTTACATTGTGTGTAATTTTCATGATGACTGGACCAGGAGATATGGCCTAAAATGAACAAAAAAAAAGTTTTTTTCTTATATGAAAAGATCTCACTTTGGAGGCTTGCTGGTCAGTTTGGCTTTGATGTGTCTATTATTAACGGGACACCTATGAAGTAGATCCGATAAAAATAAAAAAAAAGTATAAAATCACTGTTGCTTATCAGTGGTCTGGAAAGTTTGACTGATAAACATAACCACAGTGATTGTCCTTTGATTGTCAGTTTGTAATAGAGTAGCTACTACAACAGCAGCCAATAACAGATTTGCAAATACTGACAATTTTCTTTGTAAATACACAAAAATGTTAAAACGTTTGGCAAGCGTGGTATAAGCAGGATAATGCTCTTTGAGTTATCCTCAAAATGAATCTATGAATTTGAGGCAAAGAACCCCTTAACAGAAAGCAGAAGCCATTATCACTCACTTCACTTACACCCACTGTTACCTCATATAATTAATAATATGATGTAACAAATGAATCTCTACATGACTCTTGTTTTTACCCACTTCATCCTCTAAATTAGCCATGTCCAGTTCCCACATACTTGCTAGGTTTCTTCTCATTACAGACAAAGCCACCAACCTGGCAATACTGGAGTCAGATACATGCTAAGTCAGCCACAGCCAAACATGCTTGGAGGAGAGCTGCTAATTCTGTTAAATCAGCTAGCAGCTGTCTGTATTCAATTTTAATTATAATAAATATTATTACGTTGTAGAACCTACATAACCATGTAATCAGGTCCAGCATTTTCATTCTAGTTTTAAGGCTACACATTTTCACCATTGATTAAACTATTAATGTGCCATCTGATCAATTTTCCAGTGATTTTATGCACATTAATAGTAGGAAGGACCCACTAAAAGAGATTTAACATCTATGTTCCTTAAATCTACAAAACTCATGTGTTCAATAATATCTTTTGGTTTGTAAATCTTTAAAACCAGAGGAAAGCAAATCTTTATATTTCCTAAATAAGTAAGAGATGAAATGGAAACACAAGGGAACTTCGGCTTTTTTATAATAGTAACTTCACAAGGTTTGTTATTGATCTCAATAAAGTCTCACACAGTGCTCAAATTTGCAAAGACAATAAAATTTTTATTTACTAAAACCACTAATCTCAATATGAACTCAGTCATTTCTCATGCCAGACTAACAGCCTTCTCATTTTTCATGCTGTGCTTTTTATCTGGGTCAGAGGCATCGACTGTCTCCGTTTTTCTCACGCTATTTCTCCTAAGGAATTTTAGAAGGATCTCCATTAAATCTCATGAGCTGTTAATGAGCAACATTTGAGCAATACAATTTATTTCAGGTGATCTTGATGTTTGAAAAAATGGAAAAGTTTACTTATTTAAATGAGTGACACAAGCAAAACAGTCCCTGGAGCACTGATGGATGAACATAATCAAAATCACTGCAAGTCATCATTTTACAGCTCAATTAGAAAATTTGTTATTGCTCCTGTGGTTTTAAATGCCATGTGGCAGCGAGGTTCTGCTGTGTGCTGATGGCTGACCCACTGAGTGACTGAGTGTTGTCCTTCAGCTCAGAGCACATCCTCACACCCACACACACATATACACAAACACACAAACACACACACACACATCCCATACCAGCCATCAGACACTTGAGTGGTGGTGGGAGTGTGAAGCAGAGCTTGCAGTGAGGATGAGTGGAGCTCGGGGTGTGATGGTGTGATCCAGATGAGCCGCTGGTAGGACAGTGGTGCCCGGCTTTTGATTCGCCGCCTCATTATGCATCCACACCCTCACATGCTGTCAGCCTCAATGGCAGCCCACAGTGTCATAGCAACGGGCTTGAATGAGCTGGACAGTAGAAGGGAGGGCAGAGCTGGCTGGCAGTGGGGCAACACAGCTGGGCCGCACGAGAGGGGCGTCTGACTCATCCTGAACTGCCTGAGGCCTGCTGCCTTACAGTGTGCATGTGTGGGGGCAGGGATTGTAGGTGTGGAAGTGTGCTTTGTGTGCTATCATAAGATGTTAGTTATTGCTCTCCTGTTGAGCTGATTTGTGAGAATGAAATGAAGTTATACTGATGAGTGGTGAGTACCAAGAACCATTTAGGATCCTTTATTTTTAGCAGTGTAATTGTTATTTTCCCATGCATTGAGTCACATTGTTTGCAATGTGAGGTTTACGTCTACCATCTACTCCCCCATGAGATTACGGACAGTGTTTGGTTCAAATGACTCAGCGTGTGGAAATACAGCACTCCAACATAACCAAAAATAACTGGACATTAACTGTATATGTTATATACATTTTTTTTCATGTTGAAACGGTTTGAATAGAAATGTACTCAAATGTACTCAAACACAAAAATGAAATATTGTAATAATGTGAGATTCTGGATTTCTGCTTTTCCTGAGATATGAGCCATACAGATCAACAGTAAAAAAAAAAAATGTCACTTGTCACAGTGAATATAAATTATATGGCAGTTTACTTTCTTGAATTAAATTATGAAGGTTTTTTTAGCTCATTCTTTTAGGTGTAAATGTTTAAATCACCATTTACTGTGTTGTTATGAATCTGCAAGCTTTAAGCCTTATAGAGACCCTCAATTTTTGACTCACGGGGGTCAGTTTCCTTTAACCTGCAGTCTTTTTTCTTGCTAAAAGAGAGTGTGGACATTTAGTGCACTGTGGTTCAGTCCATCAAACTCAATTCATATTTCAGTGCTTCATGACTCCTCTTGAATTCTTTCTTAGTCTCTCCATCATCCAAAGGAAAGCCACAGATTTCACACACTGCTCAAAAATTCAAAAATGTACTTACACTCACAGCATTCATCTATCTAGCCATGTTTTTGCTCCATTTGCCTCCCTCATCATATGGCTGTTTATGAAGCAGCTGTGCTGGTTCCCCATCGTCTTCAGGGCTGAACTCTAATGAAGGCTCAGCAGAGAGCAGGCTTTCATCAGGGTCTGCAGTGTGGCTGAGGATAATACACACAGTTACACATCCTAGACATGACACTGCATATCACTTTCACTGTCAACCATTTTCTGCAGGCAGGCAGAGAGTGTAAAAGATGCACAGGCTTTCTTTCAGCTCAACTCTCTTTATAAATCCTGCCTTTTCTTTTCATTCCTCAAGATTCCTGCTTTATGGGGCACATCTGCCTGCCTAATGCCAGAATTATGACAAGTTGTAAATTCAGGCATTTGGAAAAATGTCACGGAGCATGTACAGTAGAGCTCCCTGAGGCTGTGACTAAAATGCTTTGAGAAATTTAAGATGCTGACCAAGACATGTCTCAATAATGCTTAATGTCTCTCTTACTTGTTATGAGACCATGCAGAACCAAACAGCACATAGAAAAAAATCTAACGACATATGAATAATTAAAGAGAAAGAGCTCCGCCTCTGTGCAAGGTCAGCAGATAGGACAGGAGGAAAGGTCGATTCTTTGTGTGTGTGTGTGTGAGAGAGAGAGAGAGAGAGACTATATGGGGAAAGACTGTGTAATTGATCATGGTTGCGGATGGGCTCATGAATAAAGCATCTTTTCACTTCTTGTTGTCTCTGTTAGAACAGCAGCATCCTAGAAATGAAGCCTTTGGTTGTGTCTTTTCACACCTGAAACACTATGAATATTAAAAGTATATCTGTCCATCCTTTTAATATAGGGCTGCCTATCAGTGATCACTTACTCAGTCAACCTATGACTAATTAATCTGAGAGTGTTTAGTCTAAACTTATTTAACCTGCTTAACCTATGAGTAATCTGTTAACATATGACTAGTTAGGCTATGAGTTTTTAGACTAAAGTTGGTTAACCTAGTTAGCCTAAGAGGTGTCAGTTAACCTATTACTAGTTTACCCATTAGCTGTTAGCCTATAAGGGGTTAGCCTTTAGTCAATTAACAAACTATGTGTAGTTAGTCAGTAAATGTGTAGTTAGTCAGTTAGTCAGGTTCTCCAATTGACTCAGTGGATTAGAGCGCTGTCACTATGATCTGAGTTTCAATCTCAGGTCATGCTGCTTGCCATTGGCAGCCTGAGAGAGCAAAAACTGGCCATGCTGTGATCAGGCAGGTAAAATGGCACTCTTTCCCCAGCACCACTATGTAATGTCTTCTAGTTCAGGCATCTGCCAGGCGATCCATCAGAAATGGGGATCCTGTGCTTTCATCCGGGTGTGTTGGCTACCTGGTGCGATGTATCGTTCAAAAAGAGGTGGTGGCTTGACTTTGCATGGATTGGAGGAGGTCTTTGTGAGTCTGCACTCTCCTAGAGTCAGGGACTTTACAAGTGATGGGGAGAGTCAACGAATGGGCGGGTTGATTGGCTTCCAGTACATTTGAGAGAAAATTGGGTAAAAATTAAGAAAAAAAAGAAGCTTGGTTATGAGTGATTAGCCTACACTCACTGACCACTTCATTAGGTACATCCACCTTGTATCTACACTCGTTCATTTTATCAGCTCTACTGACCTTATAGGTGCACTTTGTAGTTCTGCAATTACAAACTGTAGTCCATCTGTTTTTCTGTATACTTTACCTACTTTCACCCTGTTTTTTAATGATCAGGACCCCCATGAGTAGATATTATTTGAGTGGTGCATCGTTCTCAGCACTGTAATGACACTGACATGGTGGTGGTGTGTTTTTGCTGGAGATTTTAAACACTATGTTAGCTCACTGTTCACTCTGTTAGATATATGTACCTTGTTGGTCCACTTTGTAGATGTAAAGTCAGAGACAGTAGCTCATCTGTTGCTGCACAGTTTGAGTTGGTCCTATAGTCCTTCATTGATGGTCACAGGATGCTGCCCACAGGACACTTTTTGCTGGATTGGTTAGCTCCAGCAGTGACACTGAGATGTTTAAAACATCAGCAGCTCTTCTGTGTCTGATTTATTTGTACCAGCGTAACACACACGAACACCACCAACATGTCAGTGTCACTGCAGTGCTGAGAATGAGCCACCACCCAAATAATACCTGTACTCTGGTGTTCCTTCTGGGCTTAGACCACTGAAGAACAGAAGAACAGAGTGAAACGAGGCTAACAAAGTATACAGAGAAACAGATGGACTGCAGTCTGTAATTATAGAACTACAAAGTGCACCTGTATGATCAGTGAAGCTGATAAAATGGACAATGATTGTAGATTCAATGTATGTGTACCTGATGCAGTAGCCAGTGAGTGTATAGTAATTTAATTTATAATCTGTTAAATGACTAGTAAGCTTATGGTGGGTTAATATCTGGATAACTATCTGGAAAATCTCTGGTTACTTAACTTGTGATTGGAAAGTATAACTGGTTATACTGTATATTGGTATAGCCAACCAATGACTATTTAACATGAGTAATTGATCTATGATTAGTTGGCCTGTGAATAATTTAGCAATTATGGATGAACTATAATTGATTAGCCTTGGACTGGTTAGCATAGGGTTGGTTAGTACCTCTGCCACAGAACAATATACAATTTATGAGCCACAGCGAGCTAGCTGGCTAATTTAATGAGCCAGAAAAGAAACAAATGTATTGGAGGATCTAAAGAAGTAGCCCATCTTAAAGGATATTTTTCTACACCTGTCAGAATAACAGCTTTGTAGATATCTGAAGTGCCTCCTCCTTCCAAAATCTTTTGAATTACTTTCAGATAGAATTGGCAACCCAACCTTTGTCCTTTGTAAGTCAAGAGTAACCAGCTACAGTGAATTACCATCATAAGCTCATGTGCACTGGGGAAGCCTATGGATGAATGGGGATAACCATTCATGCAGCGCTGTCATGCTAGCATGCTGCTTGTCTACTTCTAGTCTGAAGTGACTGCTGGTGCTACAGCCATTGAGCAGGAGTCACTAATCCTAGCAGAGATTAACCCCTGCAAAGGCTTTGCTTCTATTTTTAGCTTAGCGAAGAATGGAGCCTGTCTGTAAAGCCCCCCGCTTAAGCCCCCTAGGCCAACCGGGTCACACTTCCCACTTCCCTTTCACACATAAACACACCCACACATACTGTACATCCTGTGTTATCATGTCCTGTATGAGTGGGGATCAGGTTGTGGGTGGTGCTCCACTACAAAGTGTACATTTCCGGCTGATGTTTATTTTCCTGAATAGTATATCAGACAAAGGATCTCATGAAGTAAATGATCGTCCCAAGGTGACATTGAGGAGAGGATGGAAAGTGGGGGAGATGGGTCTTCTTAACAGAATGGCTAACTCAGCAATGTGCTGCAGGATGTGAGAGTGCACTACCACTACTCAGTTTCCAGTATTGGATTACCAGCCAGGTCGTTATTCTTTCTAGTGTTATTTAGAATGTTCATACATTTGTGCCATGAATCACTGGCAGGGTATATACTGACGACATCAAAACAAATATGCATATCACTGAGTATATCATTTGTCAATAGAAATGAACAATTCCTAATTACCGTAAACTCACTGAACTAATAAACTAGCTAAATTGAGAGTAAATATACACTACCTCTCAAAAGTTTGGCATCACCCAGGATTTTACATGACAATCTATACTTTTATTTCAGAAGGGCCCTATTATTATTATTATTATTATTATTATTATTATTATTAGTAGTAGTAGTAGTAGTAGTAGTAGTAGTAGTATAATAATAATAATAATAATAATAATAATAATAATAATAATAATAATAATAATTATTATTATTATTATTATTATTATTATTATTATCCAAAATCTTTTGAATTACTTTCAGATAGAATTAGCAACCCAACCTTTGTCCTTTGTAAGTCAAGAGTAACCAGCTACAGTGAATTACCATCATAAGCTCATGTGCACTGGGGAAGCCTATGATAATTATTGATAATTATATAAATAATAATAATTATTATTATTATTTTGATTTATTTATTTTGATTTTCTAGACTATAATAAAGTCCACAAATGCTGCTGCTCCAGATACCCTGTGTTCTATGGTAGAAAGGTGAGGTAGGACAGTGTCACTGTGTTTAGTTCACAAGTTGTTGATGGTGAGTTTAGAAGAGTTTAGAAGCTTTACTACAGCTGTTTAATCTCCACCAGAAGTTTAACACATTGTGTGTGAGACATCACTGGACATGACTCTGTCCTACCTCACTCTCCTTTGAGTATCTGATGCAGCAGAATTTGTGGATTTTATCATCAAAACAAAAACACACAGAAATAAAAGTCCAGGTTGTCACAGATGTTCAGTTTAATGTGTGATCCCAAACTTTTGAATGGTAGTGTAAATACATGAATGCATTTTATAAATAATATCTTTTAGTTTCAAATAAAATGAGTAACAAGATGTATTGTCCTTTTTTTCAAATTGAGGGGGAGCCAGGAGGTGGTGTCAATGAACAAAAGGATGGGAAAGGTTGATACTGAAGCTCCCAAATGGACCCCTTCATCACTTCACTGACATTTTTCGCTAGAGAGACAAACTCATCTGGACTGATGTTCATGTTTTCCATATCAATACTCATGATTGACTTATATGTTGATATTGTAATTCATTCCCACTAGACTGAGGATTAAATTAAACTGGACACTAGTACAGTTGCTGGGTTCTTGCAGTATGTGCAAGAAGTGTAAATGACTGCTGTAGTATGAAAAGGAAGAAGCTGTACCAGTCTGCTTTGTATCCTTAGTAACTGCAGTGGACTTCAGATGCTGTGTACAGCAGACAGCGCGTCATGTCACCACGGTAGCCGTCTGCATCCTTGTAAACAGTTTGGGATTGACAGGCGAGGCTGAGGGCATCACATGTGAGGCTCAGCATGGCCTTGGTGCTTGTGCTGTGAGGAGGGGCCTTCAAAGTGTATCAATCTCAGCTCCGACACGAGCCCTACCCCACAGCTACAGTCAGCCTCCCCATCACTGATCAGCACCACAGACTCGATGAAACATCTTGGCAGGGGTCCTGATAAGGTTGACTGGCAATCCTCCATGCCCAGTTCTGCATCTCTTTGTGATTTGATTTTAAAAAATGTAGTTTGGAAATGTAGTCCACGCCCAGAGCTTCCAAAACTTGCAATGTCAACCACTTCTAAGAAAGCAATTTTAGTATATATACAGTAAATGTACAATTACAAACAATAAAACAGTTTTAGCACAATATCAACCAAATGGCAATTTTTTTGTCAACACAATTTTTGTCCTAGGTATTT
>BRDA01075573.1:0-35991 GCA_036984385.1 Crenuchus spilurus | reverse complement strand
AAATATTATTGAGCCACTTTGGGGTGTTTTGGAGGAGCGAGTCAGGAAACGGTTTCCTCCACCAGCATCACGTAGTGACCTGACCACTATCCTGCAAGAAGAATGGCTTAAAATCCCTCTGACCACTGTGCAGGACTTGTAGATGTCCCAAGGCTAATTGACCCTGTATTGGCTGTAAAAGGAGGCCCAACACCTACTAATAAATTATTGTGGTCTAAAACCAGCTGTTTCACTTTCATTGTCTAAACCCTGTGTATACACTCCTCACAACAAGTCAGGGACATTTGGCTTTCGGGTGAAATTTCACGATGAGCCTAAAATGTGCTCTAACCTTTACAGGTGAACTTAATTTGTCTCTAAACTTTTGACTGCACACGTCTAACTATTCAGTGTTTTAGTACTTTTTGCACAACTTGCTTCTCTAACAAGGAGCTTAACAGCAAAATTCACAACAGCTGTCTGATCCATGAATCCACCAATAAACATCCTGCTTCAGTTAGCATTGGTATTTAAACTCCTCCTCTTCACTCTTCACATTCTGACATCATGAACCTCAGTGACCTGAGGGCTGCCCTTCAAGAGGAGTGGGATGCCAGGCCTCAGCAGACAATAAGTCACCTTGTTAACAACATGAAACGTTGTTGTCAAGCTGTAATCGATGCTCAAGGTCACATGACACGTTACTGAAAACACTGGCATTGTTTGTTGGGGTTTACCCAACACTGCTTTTGTTTCAATAAATAGTTTGAGATGAGAAATCAGCACCGCATCCTTCTACTTAAATGCCCGACTTTCATGATGTAATATCACTGTGAACTTTTACATTTTCCATAAATTAGTGGAACCTCTGTTATCATTTGCTCTGGTTGTCTCGTTAACTTTATTGGGGGAAATTTTGTCCCAGATGTTGTTCACCTGCTCAGATAATTTTGCGCAAACAAAGCATTCATCACTCATCCACGTGTTTGTCATTCATACTGGCAAAAAATAAAAACCCAAAAGGCTCAAAAAGCTCCAAATAAAACTAAACGCTCAAAACAAACTAAGACATGTCACACTATAGGAACAGCGTGCAGCGCTACCGCCTGAAAACGGGTGTACAAAACAAAAGCTGCCGGCTGGACCACACCAGCACTCTCTAAAACAGAGCGTAAACCTGTGAGAGTGATGTTAAATGTTCATTTTTCCATTTCATTAGTCTTTTGTGTTTATTTCCCATTGTGTTCTGTGTGTAAATCTATAGTTATAAAATGTATTTTTTTATATTTTTGAGTGTTTGGAGCAGATTAATTGGATTTACATTATGTCTTATGCGGCACGGTGGCTTAGTGGTTAGCACATTCGCCTCTCAGCGCTGAGGTCTTGGGTTCAAGTCCACATCTGAGTGGAGTTTCCATGTTCTCCCCGTGTCTGCGTGGGTTTCCTCCGGTGACTCCGGTTTCCTCCCACAGTCCAAAAACATGGAGGTCAGGTGAATTGGCTACTCTAAAAATTACCCTGGTGTGTATGAATGTGTACGAATGTGTGTATGTATGTATGCCCAGATATGGTTGGCACTCTGTCCTGGGTGATCCCCCTAGTGCCCGATGCAGTCCTCCAGGTGGACGGTCGCTTCCGGTTGAGAGTACACTGTGCGCGATTGGCTGCCGCTTCTCACCAGTGTGTGTGTGTGTGGTTGAGTGTGTGTAAATGGAGTGTGTTGATTGTAAAGCGTCCTTGGGTGTCTAGAAAGGCGCTATATAAGTGTAACATTCATTCATTCTTATGGGAAACTGCTTCAGTTATCATTCATTTCAGTTATTTGTTTCAGTTATCATTCGTTTCGGTTATCATTCGTTTCGGTTATCATCAGGCACTTTAAAACATATAAACGATGAAAACTGAGGTTCCACTGTGTGTGTTTGCACAGATAGATGTAAAAGCACTTAAATATATACTGTATATGTTTATTTAGTATTTTGGGTGTCAGTTTTGATGCTATGCTTGTATTTCTCGACTAAACCTCTCTTTCATTCCTTTTAGAAGAGAAAAAGACATTTGTCAAAGCATGTCAGTGTGTCCACAGCTCTTAACCGTTATTAACCGAATAGTGGAGGAGCTGAGCCCAGAGGAATGTAAACGTCTGTCCTACCTGTGTGGAGTTCTGGATATTGACCGACGAGCTGCAAACGTCAGGGAGATGCTGAAGTCTCTAATGGGCCAGACGGGGACTGATTATGGGGTTCTAATGGAGCTGATGCTGAGAATGAGGCGATATGATCTACTCACATGTGTACTGGGCACCACTAAGACTGAAGCTGAAGGTCTTCTGAAAAACAGTCACAGTCTCTCAGAATACAGGTGAGCGGAACCAAACGATGGCTTCTACATAGTACAGTATCAGAAAGGATAAAGGTTCTGGACTTCAGTACCTTTAGTTAGAGAACATAACAGTATCGGACTGGGTTGTAATGAGTGTTTTTCTTTAACCTGGAAAAGTCCATGTAGAACATTACTGGACCTTAAAGATCATGTTGGACCTGTAAGAGGACGTTTTCATTGTAGTTTGTTGGTGTATCCAAGTGTCAAGTTAACCTGTAACTCTAGAACCATGAGAAGGCAAAGAAAAATGTCATGACTAACTGGTTTGCCAAGTTAAATAGTTCCGTGCGGTGAGGAAGAATCTTCATTAACTTTATTAAAAGTGGGTACAGTTTGGACTGTTCTCAAAAAGGTTCTCTGTATACTCTATACCATGGATTCTCAACTGGTCTTAGGCTGGGACCCACATTTCCTCATGGTCATTAAGTCATGACGCACTTTTATAGAACACAACCCAAACAAATGTATTTTTTTTAAATAGCCTTGAGATTTTGGGGGGACATGACCTGCGGGGTGGGGTGCTGGAACATTATGAATTACATGACTATTATTAAACTAACGAATATTATTATTACGATAAATTATTTAAAAATTATGATTCATATTTTACTTGTTACTATTAATAATATACTAATAATAACTATAAGTGGTATTAATAATAAAATTATAAAATGTGTATTTATCGTTTAAGATATATTAATATATTATTACATATTATTAAATATTTATTTTATAATAATATAACTTGTATTTATTTAAATATAACTGTTAAAAGCATGTAGCATAAAATTCACACAATCCTTTTCAGTCAACGCATTACCACCACTTATGTTTGGACTGTATGGTCAACAGACCTCATTTGCATAAAATTATACCTAATTTCTGAGTAAAAATGAGCAGATATTCTGAATTATTTTGACAATAGTTCAACTTGGAGGCATGTAAATGAACGGCTTATCACAGACTGTGATTCTAATGCTCGACTTGTCTCCTTTTAATACAGCGTAACATTGTTTTTGGAAGGTAAAAACTGCAGGGAACCATAACTGCCTTTTTAAAAAGCGAAAGAGACATGTCCTGTCCCACCACCAAATTACGTCCGTGCCTTCAGCTTATGAAGTCCTCTTTTTAAAAAGCTCTACCGGCTGGGCTTCACACATGTTTTGTTTGTAAATGTTGCATTACTTTGGATGTTTTTATGCCCAGATTTCTGTTCGTGTTTGTCCTCAATGAACAAAAATCCACATTTCAAATGCTCCGGGTTATATTTGCGTTTTGCCATCTTGCCTCTGTACATCATCACAAATTTACAGAGAAGGGTAACAGGGAAACAAATAGTGGTTACCATGGAAATGAGTATACTTTGCACATCTGACGCCTGCCTCTCTGTCTTTTTGTTCAAGATAAACGATGAGTACATCATCAGATAAGCTTTAATTATTTTTATTTTTTTATTGTTTTAAAATGTATTTATTTATTTATTACAAACTGACCCACCAGTTGAGAATTGCTGCTCTATACTATACATTGTATCTATCTCTCTATACAGATACAGATTTTCCCTTGCGGGAAATTAGGTCCCAGCCCCTGATGGCAGGGCAGCTGTTTAACACAGCGCCAACCTTAAAGTAAGAAAAGCAGCATAACATTAGGAGAAGGTAGGAGATAAGAAAACAGCCCCCAGACTGTGCCCAATTCTGGGCACAGTTTGGGGACACAAAAAAACACCTTTTTGCATAAGCACATATACAAGACACAGAAGAAAGCGGGATAGATAAAAGAGGAGAGGAAGAATGTGACCGCCTTCCATTAGAGCAAGATACCTTATAATATTCACTATATCCATCTCTGTACACTCTGTACTATACATTGTATCTATCTCTATATAGTCTATATTATACATTGTATCTAACTAAGGTACCCTATACAACAGTCTGAGGACGCAATTCAGTGATTTTATTGCTTTCTCATGGATCCATGTTTTTAAGTGTGTGCTGTGTATGTGCATAAAATATACAGTCATATCAGAACATTTTGACCTAATAGTGGAAATAAGCACACTTTAACTCTGTTAAAGCTAACTCTGGTTTCAATGGTCCATGGTGCGCCACAGTTATGTCATTGGTAGGCCCTCAATGTATGAGAAGTCCATTCTCAGTACAACTTCACTACAGCAGCTACTACACAGTTAGTGTCTGAGATGCTACCACCCTTCACCTGGTACCCTATTATCACAACCTTTTGGACATCAGTCACATCACGTCCTTTGTCCATGATGATGTTTTTACACTCTGCTACAACTGACTGGTGTGCTCACTTACCCTGTCACATGGCATCCTGGGCTGACCATGATATTCTGATATGACTGTGTTTATGTTAATACACAGTCCGGTGAGTGGCACCGCAGTACCCTGCTACAGTTGGAATGTGCGTTAGGATACCTTCCATCGCTGTCCATGCCATGACATGTCCCTAAGCCGAGGGTGGTGTTTCAGCGTGTGCTTGTGTATTTGTGTGTGTTAAGGGTTCTAATGGCTGAGCTGAGTGAAGACATGGGCTTGGAGGATTTGGAGTCTTTGGTGTTTTTGCTGGGGGGAATCTTGCCGAAAGAGAAACTGGAGAGAGTTGAGGTAAAGGTTAAACTTAGTCAATGTTTCTGTATGTCTCACCATGTTTAACCAACGACATGCTGATGATACATGAACCACACCTGTGCCCTTATTTAACCTATCAAATGTCTATGAATGTCAACTGATCTGAGACCAGCCTCATCTTTTCCATGCAGTAGCATAACTGTGATCATAAAACAACAAAAGCTGCTGATTCCTAAAGTTGTTTTTATGTTTGTACTGGAAAGTGTGTTAAACTGAGGCCATGACCTGTTTTGGAAATATCAGCAAAAATCCCCTTTTTGTGTTTGAGGTTATATCACCAGTCTGTGATGTGCTCTCAAGCAAGCTCTGCTGTATAGTGATGATGATGTAATATTAATAATATATGATCAGAGATAATAAAAATCAAACCACAACATCAATAAAAGGCCCAGGATTGAGTCTGGACCATGACAGCAGTAGAGTTTAAGCCCCGCCCACAACTGTTTTATTGAACATGAGTTACAACAAACCTTGAAGTTCATTTCTCAATTCCGTCATTTTTATGACTTATACTTTAACCCCCAAGTATTTTTCTTAATGATAAAAGCATTTTGTAGACATTTTTGGGGATATTTAAAGCGGTGTGGTGATGGGTTGATTGACGGCTTATATCCTTTACCCTATATCCATCCTCCCACCTTTGCCTCTATCAGTCTCAACATCCATCCAACTTTCTATCCTCCCTCCATCCCATTAACCATTCATCCACCCACCAACCTTTCCAATCCTTCCATCCACCCACCCACCCTTCACCCTATCTCCATTCATCCACCTTTCACCTTACCTCCATCCACCCATCTTTCCATCACTTCCTCCAGTCTACCATACAAACCTAATATGCATCCATCCACTAACACACCCATCCTTCTATCCCTACCTCCACCCACTCTTCCATCTCTACCTCTGTTGACCAATTCATCCGAACCTCCACCCACTCTTCCCTCCATCCATCCACCTTTCAGCGTAATCCATCCACCAACCTACCTATCTCTTCCTCCATTCATCCTCCCATACAGCCATCCTTCCATCCCTCTTTCCTTCAACCATCCATTCATCCACCCTGCCATTCCTCCATACAAAAATCAACACACCCACTTTTCCACCCTCGCTACCCACTCTTCTATCCTTCCATCCTGCCCTCTCTCCATCCACTCACCCTCCTACCATTCCATCCCTCCATTCACACAGTCACCCACTGTTCCATCTCTACTTCCATCCACCCATCCATCCCTACCTCCACCCACCGACCCAGCCATCACTCGTTCCATCCAGTCATTTACAAATCATCTTGGTGCTCTGATGCTTTTGGGAAACCCAGTCCAGACTGTTTTCTACTCCGCAGTGTTTCCTGGACATTGTGGTTGAGCTGGAGAGGCTGGATGAGATCTCCAGCAGCAGGATGGATGTGATGGAGCGATATCTGAAAGCCATTCACAGGGTAGACCTCGCCAAGAAACTCAGCCAGTACCAGAGCAGAGGTGAGCATATATCTCAGAGCTGTTTGCATCACAATGGTTTGGTTCACCCACCTTCACCCACACATCACATCCCACCCCGGGACAAGTGCCTGTGTGTGTCAGTGGTGTGGGTGACCGACGTCAAGTAAGTAGCTTATTTACGGTACATTACCCCATGGCTGAATCTTCGTTTTAAGTATGGAGCTCTGCAGACATGCTGGTGTGGAGCTCTGTTACGCTGGGATGTCTTTGGAGATCCACAGTTGGCATCATCTTGAATTAATTTTCATACAGTATTCATACAGGATATGTGGTTCTCATACCAAGACTATTTAATTTTTGTAGATGATAACAGTAATACAATCAGGGGTGCACATCATTTTTTTGGTCTAGTTCTCAAAGGAGCACCTACAGATGTTGCTTGGTGCTCACCTTTTACAATGCTGGAAAATACTATAAGCATTGATCATCACTACCCTCCTGACCCTCCTGACATCCTTCGTTTCTTTGGAGGTGGTGGAATACCAAAGTAATGACTTCATGTAGCTTGTTTCCTGGACATGCTGATGAATCGGTGGAAATCTTAAAACCAGTGAAAAAATAAGCTAGTGCTAGTTATCAATTAACTACTTTCTTGAGCCCGCCAATGTTACCGTCAGGGTTGCCAGATCCATCAAAATTATTCAGCCAAAAGTCAGTCTAAAACCTGCCCTTCAGAAGCTTAAACTAGCCCAAAATATATGTCTGTCACACGTTTGAAGCAAATGGCAAAACTACTAAAAGTGTTTGACTTAGTATTTGTTTATAAGGGATTTATTATCAGTCCATCAAACTTTTTTCTTTATCCCAGTTCTTGCAATTATACCGCCTCCCATATTTCCCCATTTACCATATTAGCTAGTGACTTTCTCTTCACCTTCTCTCTCTTTCTCTCTCTCTGTCTCTCTCTCTCTCTCTCTCTCTCTCTCTCTCTCTCTCTCTCTCTCTCTGTCTGTCTCTCTCTCTCTCTCTCTCTCTCTCAGTCTCTCTTTCTCTCTCTCTCTCTGTATATCTCTCTCCGTCTCTCTCTGTCTCTCTCTGTCTGTTTCTCTCTGTCTCTCTCTCTCACTCTCTCCGTCTCTGTCTCTCTCTGTCTCTCTCTTTCTCTCTCTCTCAGTCTCTCTCTCTGTCAGTCTCTCTCTCTCTCTCCCTCTCTCTCTCTCTGTCTCTCTCTCTGTCTCTCTCTCTCTCTCTCTCTCTCTCTCTCTCTCTGTCTCTCTCTCTCGACACATTTGCCCCGCCGTGTTGAAGTAATATCCTAGGCAACCGGCCGCGGCAATTTTTAAAAGTTACCCAATAAAACGCACCCCGCCACCCTTGAAAGTTCACCCGCGACTGGATTTTCAACAAAAGAATTTGGCGTGAAAACCGCAAACCTGTCCACTCCGGTTACCGTGGCCAAACATAATCAAGTAAATGGTGCGCAAACACGTGTCACGTTGTAATTCACGTTGCGCATCGTTAATTTTGACCACGCATGCGCACCTGCGCACCACTTATGTGCATCCCTGATTATAATTCACAGTTATATCAGAATACCTACCTAATAGTGGAAATAACCTCTCTTAGCTCAGACTCTTTCTCATTGGTGATCTCTGACACTTTCCTTGTTGCTCATTTGTTCATTATAGAGGTTAACTCATCCACTGTGGCACGTTTACTGCTCTGTACCACTCGCTGGAGTTGTTGTTCCCCTCTGGCATCATTGGCCCATGGGGCATCACTGTTATGTTATTGGGAAGCACTCAAGTCCATTCTCAATACACCTTCACTACAGCAGCATCCCACAAAATTAGTAGTTTCTGAGATGCTGCCACCACCATGTTTCACTCTGTACCCAATCATCAATTATCAGCCCTTTTAGACATCAGTCACATCATCTCCTTTACACATGATGGTTTTACACTCTGATACAACTGTCTGGTGTTCTCACTTATTTACACATACAGTATAAATACAATTGCCCAACAACAAGCATTTGAAACCAGGCAAACACTGATTTCTAAGTTTAAACATTAACACATTAAAAATCAGTATGAACTTGTTTTATTTGCTTTATTTAAGTTTAAAACAGATGCTTTGAATGATGATATTTGATTTTTAACAGTAGTTTATAGAATAAAATGTTACTTTTAAAAGGGATTGTTTTTGGTTGTCTCTTCATTTTATTCTGGACTTTTACATTTCTACAGAAATAATGTACTTCCTGTTTCTTGTTCTGTTTTTTGGATTTCCCTTCTTGATTCAGATGAAAGCTAAGCTTCACTTCTTCAAACATTCTCTAGTAGTGACGTTCTTTCGCTTCAGCACATGGAAAGTTTTGTTCTAAAATCTACTTTTAAAAGAGAAATCAATTCTATATTATTAATATCAGCACAAAGTGTCTTCTGCGTCTGTAAAAACACACAAATATGATACATAGAGTATCCAAACCACTAAAGGTTTTCAGCCATTAGACTCTTTAAGTACTGATTCTTAAAAAAAAAACACACAATATGTCAAATATTGGCACACATACATACTCCAGAACAGACTGGACAGTTTCTTTTTTTTTTTTATTTTATTTATAATTTATTTCTCGGTTTTTGCCCATTTTTATCCTCTTCCCAATGTAGTGGTAGCCAATCAGCCCATCCCCTCCGTTAGGACTCTCCCCATCACTTTGCATTGTCTCTGACTCTAGGAGGGTGCAGGCAAGCACAAGTCTCCTCTGTTGCGTGTGATGCAGCCACCGCTTCTTTTCGAACCACCGCTGATACACCGTCACTGGAGAGCCTAACGCGCTTGGAGGAAGGCACACAGGGTACCCGGCTCAGATTGGACCAATCAGTAGACACCTGAGCCAGCGGACATTACAATGTGAAAGTGATGGAGAGAGAAAGAGCGCCATCTACCAGCCCAGAGAGAGCACTGCCAATTTTGCTCTCTTGGGCCCCGGCTAACTGTCTGTCAGATGTTTGTGAGACTAAGAAAGATGATTACAAAGAAAGGAACGTCTGCTAAACCTCTTCCACTGGTGACGTCTCAGATCTGCAGATGAACAAAAACAGATGTAATGGGCTACATCTCATAGACGTCTCTGAGACGTACGTGTGCTTACACATAAGCCCTGTATCATGATACACTCCATGTTCTTGCTAATACACAGCCCTGTGTTTTAAGTGAAAGTGCTCAAGTGCCCAGTGCCCTCTGTCTCTCGTTGCTTGTACCAGCCTGGCATCTGATAATCCAGCAAGGCTGGCACTCCGCCCACACGGATGATGCACTGCATGTGGGGTCCCAAACATCGATGAGGGCACCACTTAAGTCTCCACTGCGCTTCCCCCTTTCTTCATACACGCATCCACCAGCCTGCTATGGACTTCAATCTGGTACCGAAATCCAGTCCATGTCTTGATGTTATCCATCCAGGTTATTCTTGGTCTTCCACGTCTTCTGACTCCCTCCACAAGTCCAGTCATAACACTTCCTTCAATGCTCTCATGTGCTGCCTCATCACATGACCGAAGTAACGTAACTTGTGGTATTTAACATGCATCAGTAACTCCTTTTGAGTTCTAGCATCTCATAGACCTGCTCAGTGGTCATCATCTTCATCCATGAGATCTTCAGCAACTTCCTGATGCACTTGTTCTCAAAAGCCTGAATACGTCTTTCTTCCTCTTTCTTCAGTGTCAAGGCTATTAATGCAAACACACACCTGTGCCTAGAAGACTATAAACAAACATGTTTATCTGTTACAGCTGAAAGATCAGAACAAACGTCCACTCCAATGAAGACCAACGAGCGGCAGCCTCCCCGACAGTCACCTGTGAGTAAATTCACCTTTTCTTCTTTCAGATCAGATCAGAAAAAGTTGGGACAGTATAGAAAAAGGCAGCATTTCTTACTTTGACTTTCATTGCGGAGAGAATGAAATGTTTCACGTTTTGTCCGGTCAACTTGTTAATATACAGGGGTTAGACAATGAAAGTGAAACAGCTGTCATGTTAGTGAGGGAGGTTTCATGGCTAAATTGGACCAGTCTGGTGGCCAATCTTCATTAATGACACATTGCACCAGTAAGAGCAGAGTGTGAAGGTTCAGTTAGCAGGTAAGAGCACAGTTATATAGTATATTACAATGCACACAACATTATGGTGACATACCAGAGTTCAAAAGAGGACAAATTGTTGGTGCACATCTTGCTGCCGCATCTGTGACCAACACAGCAAGTCTTTGTGTCTAAATATTATTGAGCCACTTTGGGGTGTTTTGGAGGAGCGAGTCAGGAAACGGTTTCCTCCACCAGCATCACGTAGTGACCTGACCACTATCCTGCAAGAAGAATGGCTTAAAATCCCTCTGACTACTGTGCAGGACTTGTATATGTCATTCCCAAGACGAATTGACCCTGTACTGGCTGCAAAAGGAGGCCCAACACCTACTAATACATTATTGTGCTCTAAAACCAGCTGTTTCAGTTTCATTGTCTAAAACATGTACATTTCAAAGAAGTGGAGATAGGGGCAGTTTAGGGCTAGTAATGAGGTTAAAGCTAAAAAAAATTATGCGATTTCAAACAGGTGATTGGAAAAATGACAGTATCTACAAAAGCCAGAGTCTTTGTGATGATTGAAGTGTTTAAAAACAGGGTTCTAAGGCGCTGACAATATCACGAGTTTGAATCCCGTCATCCTGCTTTCCATTGGCAACAAAGGAAACAATTCAAAGAATCTGGAGGAATTTCAGTGCATACAGGGCAAGCCTAAGCTGAGCAGATATGATCTCTGGTCCCTCAGACTGATGAAATGCTTTCCAGAAGTTTTTCTGGAGTATGTGGCAGATCAGAACCAGACAGAACATGAAATATCTTGGATTCATATAGTCTGCAAGGAAATAATGGTGAAGGAACTCTTTGCTATCCCGAGGTTGTAGAAACAGCTGTATTAGAGCTCCAGAATGATGAATGTCATGTAGTCTCTTCTGTTCACCTCAGCCAAGTGTCCTACCTGGACATCCACCCACATCCTGCAGCAAAGGCCAGGTTCTTTCCAGACGTGGTGAGTTTGAGGTTTTAGCTGATCACTATCTCAAGAACTGACATGTTTTAAGAGGACGAGGTTACGATGCTACATTAATGTTTATGTAATATCTACTGTACCTTCTTCTTCACTGATTTTACATTCAGAGACTGATGACTTTCTTATTTTGTAAGATACACACACAGTTAGGAGTCATACGGCAGCTGAAACTCTTCTTTCTTCTGGACGTTTCTATTCCAGCTTATTCTGAGCTGAACATTACAGATACTGCTTCAATAAACGATGTGTCATATCAGGTGTGGTCTAGAGCCGGGGTTCTCAACTGGTCTCAGCCCAGGACCCACATTTTCTCATGGTCAATAAGTCGGGACCCACTTTTATAGACTACAAACCAAACAAATTTATTTTTGAAAAATAGCCTTCAAAAACACATTAAACATACATATGCATGTAAAGAGAATTTAAGAGATTTCAGGGGGGACACGACTGGCTTGATTCGGGGGGTTTGACGGGGTGATGGAACATAAATTAAATTAATATTATTAATAAATATTAATACATTACTTCCAAATTATGATATGATTATAATATTCTAATAACTTAAGTGTTATTAATAATAAAATTAATATTTATCATTAATAAAATATTACATTATTATTATTAAATATTTACTGTTAAAAGCACGTAGCATAAAATTATCACCCAATTCTTTACCTCCAAACTTCATCACAAATTTAAACAGAAGAGTAACCAGGAGTGTTGCCAGATTTCGCGAAAGAAACAAGCAACCAGCTCTATGTAAACAAGCCCAAAATAAGCCCAACTGGCAACCCACCACATTCTGTAAAACAGAGGCTGCTTTTAAACAGCATAAAGGTAAACAATTATTATGACATCATACATAAACAACACAAAAATTATGCTAAACACGTTTAATATAAACATTGTCAGGCTACGTAGGTGGCTATTTTTATCTCCATTCTTTGTTTTGTGTCATTGTGTTTTGGGGCACTGAAACCCATGTTTGTTAGCCTCAGTGTGCAGATTTTTTGTGCTTCTCATCTTTCGCTTTGTTATGGGGAGCTGGGAGATAATCAAAGAGTTTCACTCGGAAAGAAAGTCAAGCCCAAATAAGCAACTTCACGTTCAAGAAACAAGCCCAAAAAATGCAACCACGAGATTTACATATGACTTTAGAAAAAACAAGCACAAAACTCGCTTATAATAAGCGGACCTGGCAACACTGATAACCAGCAAATGGTTGTTACCATGGCAACGAGAATGCTTCGCACTCGTCTGACGCCTGCCTCTCTGTGTCTCTTTCAATTTAAAAGACGAGGACAAAATCAGATAAGCATTCATTATTTTTTAATGGTTTTAAAATTGATTTATTTTTTACAATCTGTCTGCGACCCGCCCAGAACCTGTCCGGGTCGCGACCCACCAGTTGAGAATCACTGGTCTAGAGGGCACAGCATTGAGCTGTGGAGCTGTGCCCCATCCAGTATTTTTGGGATGAGTTGGGGTGAGGTGGTGGTGGTGGTGGTGATGATCATCCAACCTCCTGACCTCTTGTGGCTGAATACAATCAAATCCTCACAGTAGAGACCGTTACTCCAACAAAAGCAGAATAAACTTGAAACGATTAAAAAAAGAAATGATGAAAGTGCAGGTGTCCCAGTACTCGATTGGCCACCACTGCTGTTCATTCACACTTAGAGCATCAACAGAACACAGAACATTGACCCTACATCACGTCTCGGTGCTGCGTACTGTAGAATATCTCCGTGTATCAGTCGTTCTGCTGTCTTTGTAGAGTTTAATGTTTGAATGGTTGTGTTTCAGTTGCTGCAGCGCTGCAGAGAACCTCAAACAGCAGCACATGTGAGGTAATGAATACTGATTTGAGAACCGAGGAGACGTGCATTTCTGAAATCAAGTGATTTTAAGTGACATTAAGGGCTGAATTAAGCGTGTCTAACATTAGGGATGGTAAGAGTGGCATCACACTCTTCACAATGTGATTGTTGTGTTATTATTGACGTATAGTACCAGTCAAAAGTTTGGACATTCGGTGCTTTTTCATTGTAGATTAATACTAAAGTCATCCAGACTATGAGTAAACACATCTGTAATTATTTAGTAAACAAACAAGTAAACAAACCAGAACATGTTTATATTTGACATTCTTCACAGTAGGCACCTCTTGTTTAGATGCAGCTTTCTTGGCATTTTCTCAGTCAGCTTTATGAGGTAGTCACCTGGAATGGCTTTCAGTTAACAGCTGTGCCTCGTCATGACTTGCATTTATTGCCTCTTAATGTGTTTGAGACATCAGTTGTGTGTTTACTTTGAAGTAAAATCTAAAACATGTTTTGGTTTCTTTAATACTTTTAAGTTTACTACATGATTCCTTATGTGTTTACTCAGAGTCTGGATGACCTCAGTGTTTATTTACAATTTTAGACTTTATATTCTATTCCACATAGCAGTAAAATATGATATGAGATGAAAAGTTTAAGTATGTAGTCACTCAGTTTGTGGATTTTAACTTAGAACTTTGGTGGAGCCCCACTTTTGACATGTTTATAGCTGAAATGTTCTCCCTGTTCTGCAAAGATCAAGTAATCCTGCTTACCCACAATGCCTCTGTTCTGACTCTGCTTTCCCTGTGTTTCATGTGCAGGTGCAGGATGATGCGTACAGGATGCAGAGTGAACCCAGAGGTGCCTGTGTGATCATAGACTGTGTGGGCACTGAAGGAGGTGAGAGGAATCTGCTGAAGTGAATAAAGCCCAGATATCATAAAGTCAAGCCGGCGTCTCACGTTCTTTTACTGACACCGAGGCAGGATGCTTTTTAGAATGTTCTCCATCACTCACACGGGTTTCGTTGGCATCTCTTCTGGTTGTGGAACCTTCTTTTTAAACACCTACCTTAAGTCTATTCCTTTACCCTCTTATCTGAAACACCACTCCTGTTCTCACGTTCCGTCATGTGCTGTTCATGATTGTTCTGATTGTATCCGTTCATCTTATTGCCAGTCAGTTGTCTTCAGGATGTCTTTGACATCTGTACAGAACCAGAGGAGGCCGTAGTCTGAGCAGTTCTGATCTGTTTGTAGAGAAACATTAAAGCACATGAAGATCTTCTCAAGCTCCTGTATCTCAGTGCTGCTGAGTGCCAGTCAGTCCTTTTTATTATCTGTGACAGTGATGTGGCAGGTAACACAGGTTCTGCTGGTACGAGTGTGTCAAGTGCAGCCTAAATGTTCTCTTTCATTCAAACTGATCTAGAACATTCTCTTTCATTCAAACTGATCTAGAACATTCTCTTTCATTCACACTGATCTAGAAAATTTACCCATTCACACTGATCTAGAACATTGTCATTCATTCACACTGATCTAGAAAATTTACCCATTCACACTGATCTAGAACATTGTCATTCATTCACACTGATCTAGAACATTCACTTTCATTCACACCGATCTAGAACATTCTCTTTCATTCCCTCAAATCTAGAATGTTCTCTTTCATTCCCTCAAATCTAGAATGCTCTCTCGCATTCACACTGATCTAGAACATTGACATTCATTCATTCATTCACACTGATCTAGAACATTGTAATTCATTCACACTGATCTAGAACCTTGTCATTCATTTCACACTGATCTGGAATGTTCTCTTTCAGTCAGACTGGTCTAGAACATTCTCTTTCATTCACACTGATCTGGAATGTTCTCTTTCAGACACACTGATCTAGAACATTCTCTTTCATTCACACTAATCTAGAACATTCTCTTTCATTCACACTGATCTGGAATGTTCTCTTTCATTCACACTTGTCTAGAACATTCTCTTTCATTCACACTTGTCTAGAACATTCTCTTTCATTCACACTTGTCTAAAACATTCTCTTTCATTCACACTGATCTAGAACATTCTCTTTCATTCACACTGATCTAGAACATTCTCTTTCTTTCACTCAAATCTAGAACGTTCTCTCTCATTCACACTGATTTAGAATGTTCCCTTTCATTCACACTGATCTAGAACATTCTCTCTCATTCACACTGATCTAGAAAATTCATTCATTCACACTGATCTAGAACATTCTCTTTCTTTCACTCAAATCTAGAATGTTCTTTTTCATTCACAGTGATCTAGAACATTATCTTTCTTTCACTCAAATCTAGAATGTTCTTTTTCATTCACACTGATCTAGAAAGTTCTCTTTCATTCATTGGTTTAATGTTTGTGTGTGATGGATATTACTGGTGTTTAGTGGAGTCTGAACAGTAATAAAATGATGACAGTGGATGTTTTTATAATAGTAATTTTGGCGTTTTGATGACGAGCTCTGTACTGTCCCTCCACAGTCCTGCTGGAGAAGCTGTTTGAGAGTCTTCAGTTTCGTGTGAGTCTGCACAGTCTGCTAAGTGTCCAGGACATGTTCTCCACTCTGCAAAACATCTCCCGACAGAGGGAGCACTATGCAGCAGATGCGTTTGTCTGCTGTATAATCAGCAGGAGTTATAACTCGGAGCTGCTGGGGACTAACCCCTATGGCCCTGGGCTGAGCCTGAACCTGGTCCGGCACCTCTTCACTCCGGAAATTTGTCCTGGTTTGGCAGGAAAGCCTAAACTCTTCTTCATCCAAGGCTATGACGTCCCAGAACCTCGGAGGTTTGGAGGTGCAGGGATCTGGGATAATGGAGCTGGATATCTGCAGACAGATGGACCCGTACACGCCTCCTGCAGGCCAAAGTCCATCCCAGCAGATGCAGATGTGTTTTGGAGCCACTGCTGGACAGAAGAGCATCAACTGGAGACAGTCAGGCATCGCTCAGTCTACCTACAGTCTCTGAGACAGGCCTTACAGGAGGGCCAGAGGAGGTGAGATTATGCTTTGAAATGTCTTGATGTTATATTTTTGCCACAGCACCCAATCTTAGCTACATTGTTTGCGAATTTTAAAAAAATTACTCAAAGGTTCATACAATATCAAATGCCTTATTGTTGATGTGAAAATGTGTAACATGTTCACCTTTAAAGGAAACAAATTCATAAGTTACTCTGCAGTTTCAATTGTTTGAAGTAAAATAATTGGGGGAAAAATAGACCTAAAAATCTCCATAAAGGAGAATTTTATGAAAACATTTATTTGTGTACATAATTTAAAAATCAGTCATATGTTTTTAAAAAGTCATATATTTTATATTTATTACATATTTAATTTAATTTAAATGTAAGTCATATATTTTATATTTATTACTTATGAAGTGGCATATTTCGGGCATTTTTTAGTTTTAATGTTTATACTATTCGAAGAATAATTTTATTCCAAATTAAATATTCTAATAATTTGTGATTCTGGATTTCCAATTTTCATGAGTTATAAGCCAAACTGATCAACATTAAAACAAGATAAAGGGGGAAAATATGTAAAGAATATAACATATGACACACTACTTTCTTTCAATTAAATTGTGAACACAAATTGAAATCATAATTTTTGGCCAAATTTTACTGTTTATTTTTCTCAAAATGTTAAATTCAGTAAATAAAGAGTAAAGTGTGCATGAAAGTTTGTTCTCTGTAATACATTTATTTTAATTATTTATGAAATCAATAAAACATGTATATGAAGAAAAGCATCACTGTTATTAAGTGTATTTGTAACAGTATATTGTGTTATATCTATGTGCACTAATCTTTACTATCTCCCTCTGTTTTTACAGGAGGATTCATTTGGTGGACGTCCACATGTCAGTGAATCGAGCCGTCTATGATCATAATTATCAAAAGCCAGGCTCTTCATATCATATCAATCTTAGGCACACACTCCGGAAAAATGTCTACATGTCATGAATGTCCTGACTTTAAATTATTATTTATTCTTAAAACTTTTTATAGGGGTGAGGATATGTTTGGATGGAGAGATTTACAGAAATTACAGACCATCTATTCAAATCTACTGAAATAATTTCTCTTAACAGAGACATATAGTTGCATAATAAGATATATTATAATGAATCAATTTTCCCATGTATAATGTGAATAAAATAGGGCCTAGAATAGACCCTTGGGGAACTCCACAAGAAAGATCAGCACATGAGGGCTATCCTGTCTTCAACATATACGACCAATTTTCTGTTGGATAAATACGATGGAAACACAGTTCCTAATATATAAACCCATCAGGACAGCCTATTCTTCAAAATATTATGATAATCAAAAGCTAAACTGATATGCAGTAAGACTTAAACAGACATGACACCCCTCCAGCATCAGATTTTATTAATATGTCATTTCAGATTCTCAGAATGGCTGTTTCAGTGTATTATATTACATAGAACATACTGATATATGATATGAATATATCATTAATGCATTAAAAGGAAGTGGCAGTGTATAGTGGGTGTGAATGTAACTGATATTCAGTGAATCTAAACCTTTATTGAAACTAAACGTCTTGTACTGCAGATAATTGATGTAGAGTGAGGAGGTGATGTAAATTGAGGAGGTACTGTACAGTGAGGAGAAGCTATACAGTGCTATAAAGTGAGGAGGTGCTGTAAAATGAGGAGATGCTGTAGAGCAGGGGTGTCAAACTCCAGTCCTGGAGGGCCGGATTCCTGCAGAGTTTGGTGATCTTCCTGAGCAGGTAATGACCAACTCTGCAGGAATCTGGCCCTCCAGGACTGGAGTTTGACACCCCTGCTGTAGAGTGAGGAGGTACTGTAAAATGAGGAGGTGATGTAAAATTAGGAGGGTCTGTACAGTGCTATAAAGGGAGGAGGTGATGTAAAGTGAGGAGATGCTGTAGAGTGGCGAGGTGATGTAAATTGAGGATGTACTGTATAGTGAGGAGGTGATATAAAGTGAGGATGCTATAAAGTGAGAAGGTGATGTAAAGTGATGAGGTGCTGTACAGTGAGGAGGTGATGCAAAGTGAGGAGGTGCTGTAAAGTGAGGAGATGCTGTACAGTGAGGAGGTGCTGTAAAGTGAGGAGATGCTGTACAGTGAGGAGGTGATGCGAAGTGAGATGCTGTACAGTGAGGAGGTGCTGTAAAGTGAGGAGATGCTGTACAGTGAGGAGGTGCTGTACAGTGAGGAGGTGATGCGAAGTGAGGAGGTGCTGTACATTGTGATGTAGTTGGTACAAATGATCTGATTTTTACTACAGCAGAGCAAAGTGAGGCTGAAAGTGCTCCACTGCTTGACGAGTAGGTCATGAAGAGGTTGTGATGGATGTCCAGAATGGCCTGTGTTGTGATGTATTTTCCACCATCACCACCTCAAAGCCTTTCTTGATTTCTTGATCAGTTTAGTGATGCTTTTAGCATCTTCAGCATCATTGCTGCCTCTACAAACTTCTGCAAAGACGTGCTCACAGTAACAGAACAGGAGAACATCAAAGTATCTGAGCTTCCTCAGAAACGTATTCTGTGTCTGGGATGAAACCCTGACTGAATTGTATTATTAATTGTATCAATTGCTTTATATTTATATTGAAGATGCACCGAATATTTGGCAACCAAAATCATTCAGCTGAAAATGGCAAAAAATAAATTTTGCTTAAATAATTGAAAAGACTGAATAATTTTTACTGAACAATTTTGGTTTTAATGACACTATTATGTTTTTGGACATTCACATTGTGCTTTCCTCACTAATAAAACACAGACTCACCAGCACAGTTACAGTTTGGTGGTGAAATGGAAGAAGACAACAAACTACAAGCACAACCTTTACTAAACTACACTTGTTATGATGAAGCCAGAATACAGCCGCTTAGCTTTGTGTTTGTGCTCCCTGCTGCAGTGTTAGGGATCGTCTCACAATTAGCAGAAGAAATGTGAAGTGTTTCAGTGTCTGTAGCCAATGACCCTCACATTAAACACACAAAACATCCATGTGACTTACATCACTCATTTTAGACATTTTCATCATTTTATTAAATATTAGTAATAAGATAAGAGCCTTTTATTATCCCACATGGGGAAATTTGCATTATTACAGCAGCATGTACAATATATACAATAGTAGAGAGAGGAACGAGAAAAAAAGAGGTAGATAAGGTGTGCAAAATGGTTACTTAGAAAAAGCTCTGAGCACTAAAAATAGAGATAAATAAACATCTGTTAGAAAAGCTACAAATTTACAAGTAAAGAATAATTCCTGAACATGATTATAGGAGTAAGATACTAATTACTTAAATAACTTAGGATAACTTAACTGATAAGGAAGATAACAATAAAAAAAAGTTTTAAAAAGACACATGAAAGAGGATCTGCTGTGAGCTGGCTGACACTCTTCATACATATTCATATATTATTGTTTTCTTTTATATTGATTTTTCATCATATGTATTTCTGTTATGTATGTTATGCAAAAAATGCAAAAACGAAAGATTTCAGAACAGAAACAGAACTGATTTTCATTCATGTAATGATGGTGATGGTGTTTAATTTGTTTAATTTAAATGTATTTATTGTAAAGATTATATTTACATTTTGAAGTTTTTATTTTTTATTTTTTTTATAATCTATATGCCTGTTTTATTCTATAAACTGCTGACATCCAAATAAAATGTTACAGCTTTTATTTATAGTATCATTAAAGTTCATATTGATTTATAAATAACACTGATGTTTAACTTACTTGGTGCTCATTTTAGGGGAAGGGGTGGCAAAGAAAGTGAAAATACCCCCCCCCCCCCCTTGCTCCAGCTCTCAGTTTTGTTTGATCTCCTTCATCTTCATCACATTCCAGAAGTTTTCAGAGGCTTTCAGGTCTACAGGTTTTTTCTTATAGCTGTAGCTGTTGTAGCACCTTGTGTCCACATGGGGGAGATGTTGGACTTAAAATCAGACCTCACCAACTGTTCCACTGTTAATATTCAGCAAAAACGTGATTATCATCATTTAATAAAAGGTTTAAAGTTTAAGTTCATATTTTGATTCAGATACAAACATATTTACATGAAAGGCAGATAGATTTAATCTTAACTTATATACTATAAACTTATATATATACAGAGTCAGTCAAAAGTTTGGACACCTGGGAATTCAGTGTTTTTTTCATGATTTAAAGATGTTCTGTATTGTATATTAAGACTAAAGTCATTTAAACTATGAATAAATACATATGTAATTAAACAAATTAAGTAAACAAAGCAGAATATGTTTATATTTGACATTCTTCACAGTAGGCACCTCTTGCTTAGATGCAGCTTTCTTGGCATTTTCTCAGTCAGCTTTATGAGGTAGTCACCTGGAATGACTTTCAGTTAATAGCTGTGTCTTGTCAAGAGCTCATGACATGTATTTATTGCCTCTTAATGTGTTTGAGACATCAGTTGTGTGTTTACTGTGAAGAATCTAAAACATGTTTTGGTTTGTTTATCACTTTTAAGTTTACTACATGATTCATTATGTGTTCACTCATAGTCTGGATGACTTCAGTGTTCATTTATAATGTAGGGAAAAAAAAAACACTGAATGAGAAGGTGTGTCCAAACTTTTGACTGTTACTGTATAATGTGGAAAAAGGTTTATTTCACATAAAGTCAGATATTTGAGAGTTTGAGCATCAACATTAAAACAAACAAAAAAAAAGCTTTGAAATGTGTCACTTTATGTGTAATGAATATAAAATACAGAATTAAAGGTGAACTAAGTGAACTAGACCAGGAGATGCACTAGTAATGTAAAGGCACTGTATTTGTATGCAGCGCAGTTCTGAAGAATTGTCTCCACCCGTTTTCCGGAAAGCCCCGCCCCCTGCTTTGATTTGCTATTCATTCATATCCAACAGTGTTGGTTCACAATGTCAGCGTGTACTATTAACCCATTCCACAACAGGGGGCGGGGCTTGTCGGAATACAGGTGGAGAAAAAAAAGTGTGAAAGGATTTGACTGTTTAACTAAAAATCTTCTTTTAAACAGTTTAAATGTTTTATTCGGTTCCGAGACTCGCTATAAAACAAGGAAAATTATATATATTACATCCACTTTATCAAGACTCATTCATCAGCTCGTGAGGCGTTTTAAAGCTTCGGCTCATTGGTCCGACCCCATGTTTTGGCAGGTCATGCCTTTAAGTGGCCTAAAATGGGACACATAACCCTCAACTGCTCCCTGGGCTGTCCACCACTTCAGGAACATGTTTTATATAAATTATATTTCATATAATCATTTAGTATGAAAATACTGAGTCAGCACCTCAATAACAACAACAACAACAACAACAACAACAACAACAATAATAATAATAATAATAATAATAATAATAATAATAATAATAATAATAGCAACAACAATACTACTACTACTACTACTAATAATAATAATAATAATATTAATAATAATAAAAATAATAGCAACAACAATACTACTACTACTACTACTACTACTACTACTACTACTAATAATAATAATAATAATAGCAACAACAATACTACTACTACTACTACTACTACTACTACTACTACTACTACTAATAATAATAATAATAATAATAATAATAATAATAGCAACAACAATACTACTACTACTACTAATAATAATAATAATAATAATAATAATAATAATAATAGCAACAACAATACTACTACTACTACTACTACTACTACTACTACTACTACTACTACTAATAATAATAATAATAATAATAGCAACAACAATACTACTACTACTACTACTACTACTACTAATAATAATAATAATAATAATAATAATAATAATAATAATAATAATAACCCAAATTAATATCTCAAAAAATGAACTAATGTCCAAGAATAATAAGCTAATATCTCTGAACAATGAACTGATATATCTCTGAATAAGCGATAATATCTCAAAATAATTACCTAATATTTCAGAATAAAAGATAATACCTCAAAAGAATGAACTAACATCTCAAAATAATTCCTTAATATTTGACAAAGGATTTATTTTTATCAAAATAATGACAGAATATCTCAAAATATCTAGATAACAGTTCACTCAGTAATGAAAATAAAATATTAATTGCTGATTTTTTAGCTTTTGTGTCAAAACTCAAATAAAAACACTTCAGATTCTTCCATTTTTACTGTCTTAGCCAATCACAGCAGAGAAGGCGGGACTACAGACAGTCAGCGCTAAGGAGGGGCGTGTCTTTACGTCATGCACGCCGCGGAAAAAAAATAACACTCTTGGCCAATCCCAGCACAGGAAGCGAACTCAAGCTAGCGAATCGCGGTGAGGAGGGCGTGGCCTGCCGGAATACGGGCGTGAGAAGTGTTCGGGCGCTGAGCTGGACGTGCTGCGGCTGCAATGGCGGAGTGGAGGAGTTAAAGCACTTCAGCTCTCGTTCCTGCACGTTTTTCAGACAGCAGGAGGATCGTTGATGCTGAGGATCCGCAGGCAGGCGGAGGAGGCCCGGAGCAGAGAGGATTCAGAGCTGTCTGTGCGCTGGTCTGATCAGCAGCCTGTGCGCACATCTGTATGGGAGAGCGGAGCACCACCCTCCTGTCGCCGCGCTGAGCTGAGCCCTGCTGGGCCAGGCACCCCGCACCTCCTCCCCTCCGGATCTCCGGCTGCAGCCTAGGATGGCTGAGCGCAGTTCTACCGGCTTGATGATGATGATGATGGTGGAGCCCTCTCCCGCACTGGCTCTCACTCTCCCGGCTGAGGTGCGTGAGAAGCTGGCCGAGCTGGAGCTGGAGCTCTCTGAAGGTGAGCTGCCCAGGCCATTTTACACTGGAGCTTAGAGCTGGTTTGGTGGTCTGAACCCAGTCATGCACAGTGTTCTCAGCCACTGGTAGAGCTGGTCAGCATGGGCTTATGTCCTCTTTGTGATTCCCAGTCATGCTTAACACAGTCTTGATTCCAGTAGATTGAGGAATGGCATGGTAGAGCTGACCTGAAGCTGCTCAGCATGGACTTCCTGTTGTACTAGCTTATACAGGGTTGGTTCACCCACATAAAGCTTGCATGCTTGTTGAATGTTTTGGTAGAGCTGACTTGAGCCTGGTAGTCTGACATGGCTTGACTTTTTCCACAAATGACACCCATCTAAAATATTTGTTTCCAAAGTGTTACACAGGCTTTAGTTCAGCACAAACTCAGCAACAACAGTCAAAACAGTAAGAGTGTCACAAATCTATATTCTGATTAAATCTGCTCTAAACTTTCCAAAAACCTGTTTTCAGATGTGCTGATATATTGAGAAAAAACACTCTAAACATTTCTAGTCAAGACTTTTGAGCTCAGAACTGAATAACCAGAGGTGTTGGCTGTACACTGCTCATTACAGTTTTTAGACATTGTATGTGGTTTTATTTCGAAAGCTTAAGTAATGTGAGGTGACACTCCGTTTTCCTCAGCCTCTAACCCTGCATAGAATAATCATAAGATGGGTGTGAACACTCAAGGTGAGAGCTCTTTTGTTTCATGGGGGTCTTCACACATTCCACGCCGACTGATCCACCAATGAATTGTCCGGAATTACCATGTCATTATCATATGAATGACAGATTGCATTAGTGGGTGGGAAGTGCATTAGTGGGCTCTGACTTGTACTGAAAAGCATGTATCCGCTTACTTAAGCTCCTCTCTAACAAATATCTAAAAATAAACTGATAAATATAATAAACAGACCCTTTAGGGTTTCTGAGGTATGTTTGGTTTTGTTTCTAGGATAACATTTCGCAGAGTTATACAAGAGTTTTTGCTGAATTTCGTTGATATACTGACTCCACAGGGTTAATGAGTGTTGTGGAAGTTCTGACCTGAAGATGGTAAGCATTGGCTTCATGTCGAAGTCTTTGATTCAGATACTCATAGAAGGCCTTCTTTGCAGAGCTGACCCGAAGCTGATCAGCCTGGTCTTAGTTTTCTTTGCGACTCATGGCACCTAACCCCCAACGACTTACAGCATTGGGAGTTAGGTGCTTTGCTCAAGGGCACTTCAGTCACGACCTGCCTGGGGGTTGAACCATCAACCTTGTGGTCACAAGACCAGATCGCTAACCACCAGGCCATGTCTTATGTCTTATTACCATAGCCAGTGCCTTGTTTGAGCTGATCTGAAAGTAGACTGTGGTTTCAGGTTTATCAGTCTGAACAGTCTGATTCCCATTGGTCCATGGATCCTCGAGTAGGAATCGTGATCTAGGATCAGGTCTTATGTACTACTCAGTGTTACATACACGGCATATAAGCAAATCTCAGGTCTTTATGTCCTGGTGTCCTGAACACAGCATGGATAATGTGCATGTGGCGCTTGGCTAAGTCTAATGAAGGTAAGCTCAGAGCGTTTGTGCCAACATTGCCTGCATTTCCTTTTCATGTTTTATGGAGTACCTGCAGCAATGTCCCATCTCGACTTTGTGGCTCCAACCCGAGCGCAGTCTAGCATAAACGAACCTCTCCAGCTTTCAGCAAAGGACATGTTTTGGCACACTGTCAAGCCACTGTAATGAACATAAAGGCACATGTTTGTGGTCTGAATATTCTGGATAGCTTTTCCATCAGAATGCACAAATCTAGAACAGTAAACCTTATTGAAGGTCCAGTTATTGGAGGAAACTTTATAAGAGTTGTGGTTAGATATTATCAGTGATTCGTAGGTAAAAACCTGTTGAAACTGGCTACAAAAACATCAGTAGATTCCATAGATATGTACAACATAATTCACTGCATTCTTACTGCTGCTATGGAAATACTCAGGCTAGTGTTCCTGTACTGGGATTTGCATGACGTTGTCTATGGCTTACCTGTTTGAGATGGAAAACTTGCTTTCTGTTTTCATTTCTGTCTTTTCTCACAAAGCAGAGCAGCTTTTCTGACCTAGACGAGTTGGCCAATCTCTTTTGGAGTTGTTTGGGTTGGAGTTTGGGATCGATTGAGTTTTGCATAGGGTTGGTTAAATTTGGTTAAAGTTTGCTTGGGTTGTATTTGGAGGTGATTGGTTTTTGGTTGGGTTAGATTGAGGTTTAGCTGGGGTTGGTTTTGTTTAGGTCTTGCTTGGGTTGAGTTTTATTAGGGTTATTTGGATAGTGTAGGCTGGGTTTTGGTAGGATTGGGTTTATTTGGGTTTGGTTTAGTTGGGTTAGATTGAGATTTTGTTTGGTTTGGCTTTGGACTGGTTGTTTCTGGTGGTGCTGAAGTGAGGTTTTTGTCAGACTAGAGTAGTTTTGATTGGGATTAGTTGGGTTTGGATTTGTTTGGGGTTTGTTGGGTACGATTGGGGTTTGTTGGGTTTTGAACATGCTTAAGAGATTATATTGGTTTGAGATGGTATTGAGTATCTCTGGACTGCAGTAGTGACTGGATTGTGTAGGTAAGATTAACTGGTACCTGGTGATCATTGATTGTTTTTCAGTGCTGTAGTTACACGGGTTATTCTTGAATGGAAGATGCTGTGCAGGTTTCTTACCGATTTTACTTGCTTGTTTGGTTTACATACCGCTCTATCTGATGGCGAAGATGTAAAAGTGGTGAAGAGTAAAATGTTAGGACATTTGCCAAAGACAATAAGAATGATCTTTTAGGTGACAAAGCTATGTCGTAATAATGCAAATCAGAAGTGGATTAACACATAAGGCATGAGTATAAAACTACTTAATGCTCAGAGTTATTATTCTAATGCCTTTACATTTTAAGCTTGTCCAGTAAATATAATTGTTTGCTTTATTGTTTCTATCAGAGAGCATCTGGTCCTTTTTGCTCGGGGATGCTGATGGAAGTGTGGCTTTGAGCTTGCAGTTAGAATGACCCTTAAAAAACTAGAACATGTCCTTAAATGCCTAGCAGCAAGCTAGAAGCTGTAACTGAGCTAATTAGGCTGTGCTTTGCTTTTCAGTCTCCACTACTTCTTATCGCACCAGTTTTTGTAGGAAATTGAGATTTATAGTCAGTTCTATAGGTATGACAATATTGATACACTTACAATATTGCATTATTATGTTTTTGATGCCTCGTTTCTCATTTTTGGGTTGTGTTTAAACCCCTGACCACTAGATGTCAGTGTTGTAATCCATCTTCAGCCATTAGACTCTTCCATTCCAGTGGAAGCAAGCCAACCTAATATTAGATTAAATATACACAGTCATATTAGAATATTACGACCACCTACCTAATAGTGGGAATAACCACCGTTGGCTCAATGGTCATCCCTGACACTTTCCTCGTTTCTCGTTATAGAGGATAACTGGTCCACTGTGGTGTGTCTGTACCACTCGTCGGAGTCGTCTTTTCCTCTGGTATCATCACTGTTACACCATTTGGGAGGCACTCAATGTACGAGGTGTCCATTCTCACACCTTCACCTCTAGAACATCCCACAAAGTTAGTAGTTTCTGAGATGCTGCCTCCACCATTCTTCACACTACCCTATTATCATGCCTTTAGGACATCAGTCAGATCACGGACTTTACCCATGATTACCCAGTCTGCTACAACTGACTAGTGTGCTCACTTATTTATATATGTCATCTGTGACATCCAGGGGTGGTTCTGATATGATTGTATATTACCTTACTTACAGTTTTGCAATACATTGTGCTACAACCAATGTATTATAACACTTATTGTGTTGCCAGATTCTTGTCTGCAAACTATTTTGAAGTGATTTTGGCAGCACATCCCTCACCAAACCCCTGCCCTACCACTCTCTGTTGTGAAACTGAGCTGAAAGGTTTATGAGAGTAATATATGTCAGAAACATGTGGGGAAATGGCAATAAAGCTTAACACTCAAGTCTTAATGTGGTCTGGGGTGGTGTAGTACTCTGTGTTTGTGACTTTCACTTCAGTATGGTAGTGCTGGAAGGGACCATCAAGATGGGGTTTGAATCAGGCCTTATTACCTAATCTCTTGATTGCCGTTATTTGAGATAATTGCAATTATTTAATCTGGCGGCAATTCTGTTCCACAGTTATTATTAGAGTAACTGTCTCTACTGTTCAGAGGTTTTCTACTACATTTTGGAGCATTGCTGTGAGGATTTGAATGCATTTAATGATGATATTTAATAAAAAAAACATGAAACAAAATGATGAAAATGTCTAAAATGAATTATGTAAGTCACATGAATGTTTTGAGTGTTTAAGGTGAGTGTCATTGGCTACAGACACTGAAACACTTCACATTTCTTCTGCTAATTGTGAAATGATCCCTAACATTGCAGCAGACGGAGCACAAACAAAGCTAAGCGGCTGTATTCTGGCTTCATTGTAACAAGTGTAGTTTAGTAAAGGTTGTGCTTGTAGTTTTTGTTGCCTTCTTCCATTTCAGCACCAAACTGTCACTGTGCTGGTGAATCTGTTTTGTTGGTGAGGAAAAAGGTTATTGTTCAGTATAAATTATTCTGTCTTGTCACCGAACACCTAAATATTCGGTGCATCACCAGTTTCAGTATTTTTATACTGTGTGGTTCATCATTTACATGGACACTGTTGACTTGAGAGTCAGTTTTTACAGACTAAGTATTTGTTTTTTATTAGACCTTTTAAATGTGTATCGGTGCTGGAAGTGTAATTAGACTGTGGAAAGTAGACCAACAGACTTTAAGTAATGCAGAGCAGCCGCATTCCAGAAATACCTCCTCACTGCCACGCTGACATGATGGTTAAGGTGGTTTCTCATCAGGCATTTTGCCACATTAGGCTGACTGGATGACAAAAGAAGTGCCTGTAAGTTGGCCTTCTGTGACCTATATCGCTTATGATTAGCTGTGGGATGTGGCACTGAGCTGTCAGAGCAGACCTCGTTTCTACTTCGGCTTTAGGAAGTCTTACAGTTACTGTCTATTCTAGAGAGAGCCAGAGAGTCAGGAATAGCAGCAGAAGACATTAGCCAGGCTCTCTCACAGGGCTGGAGCCTGCCATGTGAAGCTGCACCATTTTCTCCCTCTCTTTTGTAAGAAAGTAGTAACCCATTTACACAGCTGGGAGACGTTTGCAGGACATCTGTGTGACGCCTAAAGCAGCTGCAGTAAGGCCTACATACAGCAACTTCTACACAGCATTAATCTTCTGCACTGTACATGCTCACTCGCCACTCGTACATATACTTTGTATCTACACTCATTGCACATTTTAGCTCCACTGACCATATCGGTGCACTTTATAATCAAGTCAAATTTATTTATAAAGCACTTTTTACAACTGATATCACAAAGCATCTTTACATGGTTAGTAATAACAAAAAACAAATCTCCAGTGAGCAAGCCAACGGTGACAGTGGCAAGGGAAAACTCCCTCAGAGCTGGAGGAAAAAACCTTGGGAGGAACCGGACTCACTCAATAATAATAATAATAATAATAATAATAATAATAATAATAATAATAATGCTGATGATGGTAATAATAATGATAATAATGATAATGATAATGATGATAATAATAATAATATTGATAATAATAATGATGATGATAAAAAAAAATAAATAAAATAATAATAATAATAATAGTGGTAATAATAATAATGATAATAATGATGATGGTGACAATGATGATGATAATAAGGATAATAGTGATAATAATAATATTATTATTATTATTAATAATAATAATAATAATAATAATAATAATAATAATAATAGTGGTAATAATAGTAATAGTGGTGGTAATAATGATAATAATGATGATGACAATAATGATGATAATAATGATGATGATGATGATGATGATGATAATAATAATAATAATAATAATGACAATAATGATGGTATCAGCCAGTAAAGTCCATATAAACTTGATTGTGATCAGTAATGTAGGGCATCTGGAGCAGGTCACAGTAGTTGGTTGGTATCTGTATCTGTATTGTAGATACAAGGTATGTGTACCTAATGAAGTGGCCAGTGAGTGTATTACATGCTGAAACAAGCTGACCACTCTTAGATCAGGTGAAGATGAACAAACGTTGAGTTTGTCTTGTCATTATTTTGAACAGTACCATCAAGTCCGGGGGAAGTGATGTTATTGTTACTCAGGCCTCCACTACAGGAAAATAAGAATGAAGACAATGACTCTACTCAACGCCGGCACTCCTCTGTTAGACCACACATAGCTGTAATAATTCTCCAGGGATTCGTTCGGCACTCTTATACAGCGCCTCGAGTGGAAATCTCTCTATGCTGGTGTTGGAGAGATTACTCATTATACAGGAGGTGAGAAGTATCACTGTGGGAAGCTAATGAACACCTCTGAGTAAAGGTTAGGCCTCGGACGGATGAGCTGGAAAGCTGGTAATGATGCTATAGCAGAACAGTGACATCAGGAGTCACTGAGTGTTGTGACCATTCACTCATGTGTTTCACTGACCTTGGATAGTATTAGTGTACTGGATTCTACCTTCACCACATGAGAGGAACCTAGATTCAAATAAAAAAGGTCTCTGACACGAGGAAGAACCACTAAAAGATACCAAGGCTCAAGAGGAGGAAAAACACTAAGGGCTTTTTTACAAAGTCCACATCCATCCCCAAGAAATACACTAAGAACATGTGGAACCTCTGAGAAGAACCAGGACTCAAAAGGAGAAAAACACTAAGAACATGAAGAAGAAACTCAGAGAGGAACCAAGACTCAAAAGCATTAAGAACATGGAGAACAACCTCTTAGAGGTTGAAGTATGCTAAAAGGATGATGAAGAACCTCTGAGAAGAACCAAGACTCAAAAAGAGAAAAAGCACTAAGAACCTCTCGGAGGAGCCAAAACTCAAAAGGAGAAAACATGGAGAACATGATGAAGAACCTCTGGGAGGAACCAAGACTCAAAAGGAGAAGTACACTTAAAGGATGATGAAGAACCTCAGAGAGTAACCACAACTCAAAAGGAGAAAACATGAAGAACATGACAAAGAACCTCTGGGAGGAACCAAGTGTCAAAAGGAGAAAAATACTAAGAACATAATGAAGAACCTCTAGGAGGAACCAGGACTCAAACGGAGAAAAGCATTAAGAACATGAAGAAGAAGCTCAGAGAGGAACCAAGACTCAAAAGGGGAAAAGCATTAAGAACACGATGAAGAACCTCTGTGAGGAACCAAGAATCAAAAGGAGAACATAACGAAGAACCTCAAGGATGAACCAAGACTTAAAGGAAGAAAAGCACTAAGAACGTGAAGAACAACCTCTTAGAGGAACCCAGACCCAAAAGGAGAAAAACACTAGGAACATAATGAAGAACCTCTGTGAGGAACCCAGACCCAAAAGGAAGGTAACACAAAGAATGTGACAAAGAATCTCTGGGAAGAACCAAGACTCATGGTGCAGTGAGATTGGAAGCTAACTGATGCTTGGACCATACTGAAGATGAATGAGTGGCTGATGGTGATGCCCATCAGACTTCTGTAGGATCTGTTGATGGTATTGGAGGCTTCTACACATAAGTTCTTGGTGTATCCGAGCTGGTGCTGGAGAATTGAGAAGTTTTGGTTCTGGACTTTAAGATATTTTACTCTAAAAGTTAGACCTGTTTACTGGGATTGTTGGTGGAGACTCTCTCTCCTGAACAGCTTTAGAGGCTGTATGCTGCTGTAGTTTGATTGATTAGTCCACCGTTACATCAGGACCCATCCGGGCTTTTTGTAAAGTAATGTACTATGCGTAAAAAAACCCGCTTGCTCATCTCATCGTGGCGGCTGAACTAATTCATGAGGTTTATTTGGCTCAGGTTTTATATCATCTCTGTGCTTTCTCTCAGTTTGATTGTTTTTTAATGTGAACAGTGGATGTATATCTGCTCTGCTGCCTGTTCATTAGGTCCTGTGTCATCACTTCATTGATATTGATGCAGGGGATGCTGGGTAAAATAGATCAGCAGCTAGCTGTTACGTACACACATTTATCACAATCACAGCCTGGAGGAGCATTGAGGCCGACACCGTCTATGAGAAAGTGATGAAATATGATTTATTTGGTAGGGGGTGTTTCTATGTTCTCCCCGTGTCTGTGTGGGTTTCCTCCGGGGACTCCAGTTTCCTCCCACAGTCCAAACATATGGAGGACCAGTGAATTGGGTACTCTAAATGACCCTGGTGTGTGTGTGCCCAGCGATACATTGGATGGATGGTACTTGGTGCCATTTTCTTGTTTAGCATCAAATATCTTGTCCCATCGTTGTCAGAGTTTACTGTGATGTAGGCAGTGGGCTCCCAGCTAACCTTATAAGAACGTTCAGCAACGTTTTAGTAACATTACAGAGATAGTGTTCCCGGAACGTTGTGAAAACGTGTGATGTTATCACAATTTTGGAACTTTTCTCACACAATGTTCCTAGTTAGACAAACGCTAACGTTATGGCAACCTTTGAAGTAACATCAGGGAGTGGTTATATTGTTCGTGAATATCATGATGTCAGCTCGTTTGAGTGGCAGGGAGGGAGGAGCCTGTGGTTAACTTGAGCTGGAGGATGATCAGCACAAACATTCTGAAGCTAACTGCAGTCCCAAAAAAGATCAGAGTGATGGAAGTGAGCGGAACCAAGAAGCACCAGAAAGGGCACCACAGTGGAGTCCCAGGTTGCCAGGTCCTGAAAAATTCTCCTTGCCTACTGTCTGACAGAAAGTCGCCCTACACAAACGTAAACTAACCCCAAATCTAAAGAGTCTAATCACAGATGTTTGAGGAAGTTATAATTGCTGTTTATGACTCTTAATTCTTATTTTAGTCTAACTCTAATCTATATTTTCAGATCCCGTCCACTGGTCTACCTAATTTCTAACTCCTGTCCTGGAGGGCCAGATTCCTGCACAGTTTGGTGATTTCTCTGCTCTGTCTAAAATAAAAGTCCTTAAATGAAAGACTTTAAAGTCCATAAACCAACACCCTACCACCTCTGAAATTACCCACGAGTGCATAAAATAAACACCAGAATTTTACAGGAACACAACCAATCTGGCAACTCTGAAGTTACTGACGTCTGCACTGTTATCACAGAAACCCAAACAGACAGACTTGTGATGTGTGGACAGACAAATCAGACAGATCTGTTAATAATAACAGTGTGAACAGTCATCTCAGCAGATCTGATCTGAGTCTGAACGTAAAGTCATGTTTGCTTCAGTTAAGGGATTGTTTATTATTTAGTTATTATTTATTATTTAGTTATTATTTGTTCACTATTTAGTGTGCTCATTAATGAACATGTTAATGTTGCTGGTGCTCGTGATATTGATGAAATACCGGGTCATTAACAGTATGTGTGCTGGTGCCACTTCTACAGCAGCTTCTGGAAGGTGATTGGCGTTGCGTTGTGGTCAGAGTATGTTGTGGTTGGTAAAGTGCTACAGGGCACTGCTGCTCATTACAGGAGCCGTGAGTGAGCGTGTCCTGTAATATGGTGTGTTATGACTAGATGAAAGAGGCTGCCTGCCTTATAGCCTGAACGTCTGAATAATTGAGTGAGCTCTCTCGCAGACGCTGGACGCCTGAAATCCCTCGCAGAGGTTCTCAAATCTGGATCTAAAAGCATCTCTAAACACGTTTGAGGAGAAGCTGGTCATTAAGAAGAAACATCATCAGCATCAGTTGGAATAATCTCTGGACATGTGTAATTGTTTTGTAATATTAGAACTTGAGCTGGAAGGCTACCATCGCTAACAAATTCGATAGTCACCTAAACAGAACAGTCAGCGTATTTCACTTTAACCTGCTTAATCTCCATCCCGGGTGTAACTGGTTGGTGGGTCCTGGTATGCACGCCTGTCTTCTGGGTTCTGGCAGATCAACATCTGGGTTTTATAAGCAGGTCAACAAGAAAATACTATAAACACAGTTTTGTAATTTAATCTGCTCTAATGTTTGTCGTAGGTCTACGACCTCCTTTAGAAGCTCTTCATTCTTAATTGTTCCTTGGCATGGGCATGTCTAGCCCCTTTTTAAGGGTGCTTCAGCACTCCTAATTTGATTCCAAGCACCCCTAAAAGTTTTTTTTAATATAAGTTTATCTCTCATAAGCTGAATTTAAAAAATATTTTAAAAAATCCGTAGTAAGTACATATGTTTTAAACAAAACAGTTTAACAAGGAAATTACAGTAATCCCCCCTTCCCCGCCTCTTTTGCAGTGCAGGTGGGTTCAGTAAGTGATGTTAGTTCATCACTCTGTATGTTAGTAATGTTCGGTGGGGCTTAGATACATATCTGACTGTTTTATAGGAGGTAATGTTTAGGGCTGCAAATCTTTGGGAATCGAACAGATCAATCTAGAATCGATTCTTGGGGTCACAAATCGATTTTTTTTCCGATTCTTTCAAACGAAATGAAAACAAACGAAACGAAATACTTTACTGTTGCAATCTCTGTAAATCACATGAGTCATGTCAAGCCCTTTCTTACCCGGGCCGGGTTGACGGTAAAATCCAAAGTGCTTCCAAATGGTTGCTTTCAAAGATGGCGGCTTGGCTTGCATACCTGTACGTAGCCCATGCTGCTTCCTTGTTTTGCCTAGCACTACGGTGGCTGAGAAGGCACATCTGCACCTGCGAGATAAATTATGCCCACCCAATTCCTAACATTTGTGTGTGTGTGTGTGTGTGTGTGCGTGGTCAGCCATGGATTTTTTATTATTTTTGAAGAAAAAACATCCAGGTTCAGGTGAGAAAGAAAGGTGAAAACGATGTGGCTTCATTGCCCACATTAAGGTGACAAGATGCCCTAAAAATAAAAAAATGTGAGTAGTCCTAAATGCTAAAGTCTTTTTTCCTAAACAGTAACTGATGTAACTGTAGAATAGCTTGTATGATCAGGTTCAAACAGAGCTGTGAAATGCAGTGATTTCTATTTTTATTTATTTATATTAAAGCAGATAATAGAGAATGTCGCTGCTACTGTGGGAAGAAAAATAATCTAAAAATGTGTTTGTCCAGCAGCTTTATTACCATCGTATCTGCTGGTACGATGTTTAAAATGAAAGTAACACACTTGTCACCTGTGTTATAGTTTGTGTTTATCATATCCTCCAAATATGTAAACTAATATCTTCATAATATTGATCATTAGAATTAGTGTGTGATTGAATTCTGACCGACCCACAACAGCTCAATATTCTGTGAGGAAAATGCTATAAATTGATATTAATTAATTAATATTAGACGGGGGTTGATTGTGTGGAGTCTGCAGGGCTGATAGGCTCCCTGGGTTCTAAAGCTCTGTTCTAGAATCACCCCTGGTCCATGGTATTTTCCTCTATATTCATATGCACAGGCCTCCCTCGCCGCTCTGATGCACTTGGTCTCGGCTGTACTTGTTCATACTGGTTCCGATGAAAGAAGGTCGGAACAGAACCTTTTATAAGTCGTCTCCTCTGTGTTTCTTCTACGGTCTTTGGAAGTAAAATGGACACTACAGATGGAAGTTGTCCTTTATTATTTATTTTTTCTCATCTCTTCCAGCGAGAATGAATAAAAACATCAGAGTTAAACCTGATTCTCCCTGTGTCTTCAGGGGTTTCCTCCGGAGTCTCTGGTTTCCTCCCAAAAACGTGGAGGTCAGGTGATTTGCTTGCTCTAAACTGTCCTGATGTGAGTGTGTGTTTTTGTCCAGTGATGGATTGGTCCTGAGTGTGACTAAAACAGTGGAATGCCCAGCCCAGCACCCAGTGAGGAGGCAGAGTAATCACCATGGCCTGGACCAGAAGGGATGGATTGATGGATGGTCCAGTTTTGATGATGTATTTTGAAACGACTGGGCTATTTCGGTGACTGTTGAGTTCGTTGGTGATGAAAGTCTTAAAGCATCAAATCCAGATAATAAATAGAACCTGTGCACTTAAATGTGTCGAGAACGCGTTCTGTAGCTATATGAGCAGATGTGCATTAACTAACTTTCTAACAAGACTGATGTGTGAGCCGCTGTGCTCTCGTTTAAAGGTGAAGATGAGCGTTGAATCCTCAGAGCAGAGGGTTTAATGATGTAAGTGAAGCCGGTCCTGTCTGGTTCTGTCAGTAACTGACCATTAGATGCTCTGTGAAGCCATTGACCTGGATATGGTTCAGCGGCTGAGAGCTCAGGAAGACGAATGATCCACGTTAACTTCTGCTGGAGCCTCTTCTCGCCAAGATAATGCATTCTCCTCCCTCGTTTTTCTCATCTCAGTTCCTCTCCTCCTTTCTCTCCATTCTCCCTCTCTTCTTCCTCGGCTGGCCGGCTGCTGTGGTCAGGCTTGGAGTCACATGAGGAGCCTTCACATACTCTCCTGCTGTCACGCGTTCTGATGGTTAAGATAATGGAGTCAATGCAGTTGATAGTCATGTGATCTGTTTGATTTGGGTTAATCAACAGTACAGTGCTCTGCACCTGCCTATGACATGACTGATATGAAAACATATATTATTATTATTATTATTATTATTATTAATATTATTATTATTATTATTGTTATTATTATTAGGGTTAGGGTTATGGATGCACCGAAATGAACATTTTTTGGCCAAAACTGACTGAAACGAACAAA